>JAMWEH010001266.1:0-27820 GCA_024721245.1 Mitragyna speciosa | reverse complement strand
TCCACGTTCTTAGTGTGGTTTGTACAATTCTTGAGGATTCCTGGAATGATTGGTAGGCTGAGTGTATAGAAACATTTTGAGACGAGCTCTCTGATGGAAGATGGAGTTTCTGCTGGCTCGAAGCTGACTTGTTCAACTCATTTGGATTTTGAATACTGTTATTTGTTAGCGAGGAGCAAGCCTCGGACCAAGGCCCATTCTTAGGACTTTCCATTGGGCCCATGGAGTTCGAAGCTGACATGTTCAACTCATTTGGGACTTGAATACTGTTATTTTCTAGAGAGGAGCAAGCTTTAGACCAAGGCCCATTCTTTGAACTCTCCCCTGGGTCCAGGGAGTTTATGATCTGCTGGCGTGGGCTATCTATTTTTCCTTTATGGCTAGGCTTTCCAAGGCCCATGTTTGGTTCTTCTGATTGCTGTTTCATTTTCCCGCCTTCTGAAAGGCTGCCCTCTGCTGTCCTGTCAATTGTCATGGGGGATTGTTCCTCAGCCGCCTTGCTCAGATCAGTAGCCTCCTTGGTGCCGACTTCTTTCGAGACACTATGATTGAATGGTTGCAGTATTCCACCACCACTGTCTTCCGGCACGAACTGGGTGCTAGTTTCGCCGGTGGTAGAAGACTTCCATATACATTTTGAGATCATGAAGTCAGTGTTCAGCCAAAAACCATATCTATTATCCTTACTGTCTCCTCCAATGCTGCAATGTTTTGAGGTGTGGCCGATGATACCACATCCATAACACATAGTTGGCAGGCGCTCATATCTTAGAATCCCAAGCATTTCCCCGGCTGCTTCTCTTTTAATTCTAACAACTCTTCGGATCGGTTTCTTGATGTTGACTATTGCCCGCAGTCGAAAGAAACGTTCTCCAATTTCTGATTTTTCACGCAGCTGAATGCTAGACACATCGTTAAATCCTTGAGCTATCTTCGTAGCAGCTTCCTTGGTGTACATCTCTCTTGGCAATCCCACAATGTTGATCCAAAATTGAGTTTGATCAAAGTTTAGCATTTCCACATTGATTCCTGGCATCCAGGCTTTGATTACCAAGAGGCTGTTATCAATGTTCCAGGGGCCTCGTTGAACGACTTCCTTCATTTCAAATTGTGACTGAAAAAAGAATTGGAAGACATTGGGTTTTATTTTGAAAACTTTGATTGCTTTGCTTTTCCACGCTTTGGCAATGGCATTCCTGAGACCTTTCATATTTATCTCCTTGTCAGAGATAAACTTCCCAAAGCAGCTACTACTGCAGTCAATGATTCCTTGCTTTACTTCATTTTCATCAACAACAATGATCGGTGTTTCCTCGTCTTCAAATTGAACGCTGTGCATTTGTTGGATAAGATCTTGAATCGTACTTCCCATTTTCCAAGATTAAGATGACTGTAAACGATGGATGGGTGGGATGGGGAGAGATAATGGAGAGTAGAGAAGAGATAGTGTGAAGAAGAAGGGAAGAGAATTGGTTAGACCCTTCCTGAAAGGGAGATAGAAGAAACTCTAGCTAAACCAGAGAGCCCCATCAATGTGTTTACTGATTACTGTTAGGACTTACAGTGTCATGGAATCATGCCAACAATTGATTTAATAATTCAAAATTCATATGTTACTAATTTAATTCGGACAATAGAGTTGGTATAAAAACATAAGATAGTGATACTGACATCTCACTTTGTATTATTAGCATTCTGCTTACTAAATATTTCTTGTCAAACTGATTAAAAAAAATACGAAATACCAAGATGTGTAGTACCAATATCCGGCCCAAAATATAGGCATAATAATCAGTACACTTATCAACAAGTTTGATTTCCACAAAATCCAAAACCGATTGACTTTAGGAAACTTCGAATGCACAATAAAAAAATCCGAAACTGCATGGCTTTAGATAGTTTTAGGAAACTTTGCATATACAAAGGAATCCAAAACGAGTAATTCCTTAGTTTAGGATTATTTGAGGATCAATTCTGCAAATGGGACAATTTTGGGCCGTATTTCTAGCATAGTGATCATCGCATTCAAGAAATGCGATGTTATTTTTTTTTTTTTTGGCAATTTTGTTCAATTTGACGAACAATGGTGAAATCAAGGCAAAATCGCATTTGTAGAATGCGATGTCTGGAGACATCGCGTTATTTGAATGCAATTTTGCCTTTTTGACCCTCCAACCCCAATTTTGACCGTCTGCAATGTACTTTTACTTTTTGCTTTTTTAATTTTAGGATTGGGTTATAGTTTTTACTTTTGGCATTAGGGTTTTGAGTTTTGCCTTAATTTTTTAGATTAGGTTCAAGGTGGTTTAACATTGTTAGTTTTGGGTTTAGGGTATTTATGGTTTATTATTAGATTTATAGTTTTTATTATTGGGTTTATGATTTAGAATTTATATTTTATTTTTGAGGTGAGAATTTAGAATTTGGGTTTTTTATTGTTTGGTTTTGAGTTTACGATCTCAATTTTTGGTTTTAGGGTTTAGGGTAGCGTATATAATTACACCTTAATTAGGGATTAAAATTTAAAATTTAAATACATAATTGTAGAGTTTAAAGTTGGTAGATAATTATAAAATTTGGAATATAGAATTAGGCCTTAGGGTTTATTAGATCTTAGGATTCGGAGTATATTAGGATAAATGTGAATAGAACAATAAATGAGTAAAATATAATGACATAAAAGTGAAAAAAATTACAAATTCTACATAATGAAAATATTATAGATAATTAATAATATATAATAAAAACATTGAAATCAATAAAAATAATACATACAGAGTCTAATGTGATCCTAATGTACTATGTGTCCCGCATCCAGTCGGCCTACGAATTTTACATGTCTTACGAAGTATGTCTTTGGATACATGTTGGGGCTCTTGGTCATCGTGCATAATATTCTCAAATTCTGAAGTGAAGCATGCAAAAGGCACTAGTGAAGTAGAAATGTCTATTGTGGAGGCTTGCATAATATAAGACGCACCAAATGTTGGGAATGGTAAAGTCGTCGAAGCTTGAGTTTGCACATAATAAGGCAGGGTGAACGTAGATAATATGGTAGGCTGCTGTGATGGGCTTTCATCGTAACCGTACAAATGAGACGAGACATAACCAGTCTAATTGGAAGGGTCGTCATCATGATAATACGACTGAGAAGAACCTTCATCGTGATCGTATGACTGAGAAGCACCATAACTAGTCTGCTAGGAAGGGCCTTTACCTCAATCAGTTTCTTCACCGGATCGAACACGACGACAACGTTCTCTACCATGTTGGCTTCCCAGGACATTTCAAGCAGCTATATGAACTCAACGAGCACTAATGTGATCAGCAGAACTAGAAAAATTCAACTCTACAAGGCGATGTGAAAGACGGTCTAACTCTCCAATCCCACGTAGCATCTCATATGTCATGTTTCGAATGATAGTCCACACATTAGCCGCTGCAAGCTCAGCATGGGGCAAGTTATCAATGGACAGATGATGCATACGGGATATCATGTCAAGTTGCAAAATATTTATAAATAAATAATATTTTGTTAAACATAATACAAAATTCAAAAATATTTATAAAGCACTTACAACGTAGTTTGTTCTGGAACCGTTACCCTGATAACCCTCCGGTTGAGTAGGACGGTGACTGGAATTAGAAACGTACAACACTGTCCTCTGTTTGTACCAACGGATGTACTCATGTGATGGATTTCTAGTGTCGACAGCTTGTGTGCCTCAAGCGACAGTGGCATGACGTTCCATCCATGAATCGATGTATATTTGGTGGAATGAATGCCAATTACTGTGAGTATGACCACGTTGGTCAATCGTATATAGGTGAGACTGTGCATCTATAAGCATTTGCTGCGGTATAGTTTGCTCTATCCCGAACTAACGTAGAACCCTATAAGGAAGATAAGCCTCCATAATTTCCCAATAAATAAGATAGGTTACTGACTGCCAAATTCTATTGCCAACAGTACAGTAATGTGGTAGCATAGTAAGCACATGGTCAGAATACGGCTATCGAATAAACTGCAACAATAATGAATAAGCAATTATAAGTATGAAAAATTTTTAAATTAAAGATATATTGTAAAAATTTTAAGCAAATTTACCTTTTTCTTTTAAGCAATTTATCTCTTCTAGTCACAATCTGTCTAACTGATCACGAAACACTAGTAAAACATATCGAGAAACCCTATGCAGGTCAAACTCAACATCCCACCTGAAAAAGCAACTGAAATTTTAATAAAACTACAAAAAATATTTAGTCCAACAGAGATGATGCATGTGTAGTTTTTTCTTACCGAGATCCATATGGTCTATGGACATTTGTTGATAGCACTAGTCTATTCAGACGCATAATAGGTAGTCGCTCACAAACCCATAACTGAAGCAGTACCAATGGATTACGAATCTCTCGTGTCGCAGGTAACATGACATCACACATACTTCGATATAATATAACTAGTACCGTAGAACTCCAACTGTACCCCCAATAGTTTCTAAATCTCTCAAATTGGTAACAATTGTAGAGGTACCTGATTGCCCAATTTATCAAAAAATAAGTGACTCCCCAACAACATCATGATGTATATACAAGTACGCTGTCGACAAGTATTGTCTGATGCATTATCTGAAAAATGTACCTGCAGTGTGGATTCAAGCAACGCATCGTCAATCGAACCCCTGAAATGTCTAATCGATCAGGAAGAAAGCCCAACAACTCATGACACATGAGCCTCCAGTCCTCTATGAGGCGTCCTGTGTCATTTGTAATAATAGTCGGACCATCAACAGGCAGACCCTAAAGAACCTCAACGTCCTGCAAAGTTACAGTCGCTTTGCTTACAGGCAAATGAAAGGTATGAGTCTTAGATCGCCAGCGTTCGACTATACTAGTCATAATGCATGATCGACAGTAATGTATCCGTACTATAATACGCCATCAAAACTTACTATACGGATATAGTTTCGAACACGCTCTGGTGAAGGCATATTATTCTATAACAAACTATCACATCGCCTACACATTAGTTGTGTATCATTAATGTTATTCTCAAATATAAAATGTGCCCGATACGAATTACCGAGAAATATGAGCTCATGAATATATAGTTCTTGATGTGGACCCAATGCAGAACGACCAGCTATTATACATTACAAAGTCTGCGAGAATAACAAAACAAATGAATATCAGATATATTCTATGAAATTAAAAATAAATAACATGTTTAACAGTAATTTCATTGTATTTTGAACCAATAAAACAAAGAAATTTAACTAACAAAAAACAAGCCTAAAAACGTGTTTAACAATAATTCCATTGTAATTCAAACCAATACAACAAAGAAATTTAAAATACAACAAAACAAGCTTAATAACATGTTTAATAGTTATTCCATTATAATTCAAACCAATAAAACAAAGAAATTAAAAATGCAATAAAAGAAGTTTACATTTGGTTATATTTAAATAATCGATATACAATAAATTTAATGTCTATGTTGCGATGCCGGATAGTTTTTGCTGTTGTGGCCAGCCTGATGACAACGTCTGCACCTTCTTGGTTTGTCAGGCTACCTCTAGTTCATTTCATTTTGTATCCGACTTTCCCTTTCACGCCCTGATCGACGATCAATAAATTAGCTATTATCAGCACGAATCTCTCAATCTGTCACTAGCCAATTATCAGGATGTGACAAAGTAGTAATCTACGTGCATATTGAGCAATGTGCCCCGCACGAGTATACGTAGGATCAAAAAATCAGAAAGGATCTTCACGCATCTTCCTACAAACAACCATCGCATGGGAGCACAAAAATTTGTATATTTGCCATTTTATGCATGTATAGGTTCTTTGATAGTACATAACTGTATGTCTATTTCCGCCCTTGTTGTGAAGTCTTCTCTTAGTTACAATAATGTACTCACCTACAGAAATATTGGCTTCCATAACTTGATGTCGTGCAACAGTTTGATCAATTTTCTTAAATCTCTTCCACTGCTTTGGCAGGAATGGTTCACGGTTGTGGGCAGTTAGTTCTCTATTTTCATTAAACATTTTCATTGTCCGATGAAATGTCAACTTGATACATGCTTTGATAGGCATCTGTCTTACTCCACGTAAAATATTATTGTGGCTCTCACATATGTTTGTAGTTAGTGTGCCCCAACGATGAGTCTTGTGATGTACGAGGCACTATTTTTGTGCATCGATTTCTGCAAGATAATCTGCAACCTTCCTTAAACTGAGATTTTCAGTATCTCCATGAAATGCCTCCATTTGCAGCGGCTGTCGAGCACTCCTGATCGCCCAAACTCAAATTTGTAAGTTTATTACTTCTCTATCTGGCCTAATACATTACTTCGAACATGACTGTAGACATAACTTATGATACGTAAATGGTTCCTACAAATAATCAGCATTTTCAATAGCATTGCGAATACCTATTGTGTCTATCTGATATAATGCATATTGGATGCCGCCTATGCAACAACAAATTGATAGAACTGATGTAAAAATCAAGCACAGCTTGCATTCGTCTCTTCATCAACAATTGCATATGCAAGAGGTAATATGCGATTATTTGCATTAACTATCACTGTAATCAATAATTTTCCTTTATACTCGCTGCGCAAATGAGTAGCCGTCAATACTCACTAACTAGGCCGATAAGTCTGAAATGCATCAATAACTGTATCCAAATGCCTCAGAATAGCATACCTAAAAATCTTTACGATATCAGAACTGTACGGATGATGCAAAAATTGAATTACAATCCCGGGATTAAACTGCATCAAGGTTTCAACACATTTTGGGAGTATTGCAAAATTAGAATTCTAATCACCATACACTATTTGGACTGCTTTTCTACGAGCGTACCAGGCTTTCTTATACGATATATCAACATGCAGGTGTCAGACATTATATATTTTACTTTATATGCTGTATCATTCACAATTGAATGCATAATGTATTATGCAACAACCGCTGATGTCAAACTTCTATTATTATTGCCATGCATTGCACCAACACACAAATGGTCATCTATCAACTTAGTAATTTGCTACATTCTATGACTTTTTTTGCATTTTGCACGAATGCACCAATCACACCGAGTATAACCTAGTAAAGATGATGTACCGGTATTATCAATAGCATACTTGCACTTTGTAACCTACGTTGTCTTTTTAATCTCGACTACTTTGAACTCCCTGTTTTGTCTGATTGACCATAATCGTACTGCTTTGCTCACTTGCTCTTTGCTCCTAAATAGCATGTGTAAATGAATATCAGCATTTTTCTCATCCCAAATATCTAGCCGCTCCGTATGTACTCTTTCAGTTGGATCGTCATCTGATACAATTCCAAGATCCTTAAAGAATGATAGTCCAACAGAGACATACTCTCGAGAAGGATCATATGAGAATCCAATAGGTACATCCTCTTGAGAAAGCAGACGTGACCTTTAAGATTCAGTTGAGTAAGGATCCAAATTATCGTCAGATAAGGGGGACAAAATATTTTCTGAATTAACTTTTTCACTATCCTCCTCAAAAGTGTACTATTAGATTGCTCTAGCCTTCTCTCAGATTGCACTAATATTTCTATAGGGTTATCACTCATCTGGCAATGCAGACAGGTACTATGAATAGAATCAACATCATGAAATTCTTATTCTCCCATATCAGTATAAGGATGCATGCGTGATGTACCATATTCTGCTTCTGTAATGGATTCTATTTAGTATAATTTTGCAAGGATGTGTTGAGATTCGGCACGGCAGTGGACACTATCGGACTACAATATTGCGGTACATATGGATTATAAGCTGGATTTTGTTGATACAAGAAAGGATTTAATAGAGACATTATTGGCCCACTAGCATTTGTCCTGCCGACGGTGTCTGGAGGAAGCATTTGGACAATCTCCTCCATTTTAATGTAAAACTCAGCATTGTACCATTGCAAATTATCGTTCAAGTCATATATTACCTCCAATCTATCGTCATCGAACACTTTCCATTCCATATGCATTTGTCGACCGCATGGGCATCGGAGGATTATTTTCAACTTGAAGCAATTTCTGTCCAATCTCATAAAGTGGTATATTCTGTCTACTAACTCATCGTACTCAATTCTCCGTTTTATTATGAACGACGCATTAGGTCGACGAGGTTCATATCAGATTGATGTCCCTTCGTACCGAATTTCACCTCCCCAATACAAACTCACTCTAAGAGGGTTGGTTAAAACCATCTTTCTCTTACCTTTTTTGGACAAAAAAATATTATTACTAATAACAAATTCTTACTAAATGTAAAAATCCAACGCCTATATTGAAGTATTCTCATTATTAGGCAACATTATTTTCTAGTATTCTCTAAATTATTTGCAAGATTATCTATTTTCAACCATCGATATATCACAATAAAACTACATAAACATAACTTTTTATTAACCTTAGTATGCAATCTTTTATTAATTTCTAATTATAAATTACACAATTTTTTCAATTGATAAATAATAATTTAGAGCAAATCAATTATCCTACAAATAAATCATGAATAAATAATTATTTTTAATTATTAATTACTTTCTTCTTTTTCCTATTTTCTTGAAATATTTCATTCTTTTTGTCATGACTATTTTTGCTTTTTGTCCGATGATTTTTGTACTTATAAACATTTCACATCTTTTGACAAAAATTTAATCATTCCAACTTAATAAAACTATCTTGTAATCAATTATATTCTTTCCTAATTATTCCTAATTTCTTTTTTCGTAATTTTTTTTATTTCTTATTTATTTTTCTAATTATCTATGTTACATTTTTTAAACCCTAAACTAATAACTACAACATGCTATCATAACTACAAGAGACTATTTAAAAATTTTAGTTAGTTCCTCACTTATTCCTACTTTTTATAAATTATCTCATATGCAATCAATTATATTCTTTCCTAATTATTCCTAATTTCTTTTTATTTCTTATTTATTTTTCTAATTATCTATGTTACATTTTTTAAACCCTAAACTAATAACTACAACATGCTATCATAGCTACAAGAGATTATTTAAAAATTTTAGCTTAGTTCCTCACTTATTTCTACTTTTTATAAATTATCTCATATGCAATCAATTATATTCTTTCCTAATTATTCTTAATTTCTTTTTTCGTAATTCTTTTTATTTCTTATTTATTTTTCTAATATCTATGTTACATTTTTTAAACCCTAAACTAATAACTACAACATGCTATCATAACTACAAGAGACTATTTAAAAAATTTTAGTTAGTTCCTCACTTATTCCTACTTTTTATAAATTATCTCATATGCAATCAATTATATTCTTTCCTAATTATTCCTAATTTCTTTTTTCGTAATTCTTTTTACTTCTTATTTAATTTTCTAATTATCTATGTTACATTTTTTTAAATCCCTAAACTAATAACTATAACATGCTATCATAACTACAAAAGAGTATTTAAAAATTTTAGTGATTTCCTCACTTATTCCTACTTTTTATAAATTATCTCATATGCAATCAATTATATTCTTTCCTAATTATTCCTAATTTCTTTTTCCATAATTCTTTTTATTTCTTATTTATTTTTCTAATTATCTATGTTACATTTTTTTAAACCCTAAACTAATAACTACAAAATGCTATCATAACTACAAGAGACTATTTAAAAATTTTAGTTGATTCCTCACTTATTCCTATTTTTTATAAATTATCTCATATGCAATATTAAAATATTTTCGTAATTGCTACTTTTTAAATTATTTCCCTACTTATCCTTTTAAATTTACTTCCTACTTATTTTCGTAATTTTTTCTGGCTTCAAAATATTTTCAATAATTTTCTAGTTTACATAATTCATCCAAATACCAACATTTAACGAAAAATCCAACATGTTCATGAATAGACTGAAAAAAACAGTGTCATATTCCATCAAAATAATAAAACAACTATAATCCAATTTAATTGGTAGTCTTTGAACAAAAATAAAAACATTGATAAACAATCAATTTCACATATTATAGCATAAAAACAATGGCATATATAAACTGCAATATACATAAATAAACATCATAAAACATTAACATATAAACTGTAATATACATAAATAAATATCATAAAACATTAACATATAAACTATAATATACATAAATAAACATCATATAACATTAACATATAAACTTCAATATACATAAATAAACTAACCAAATGTATAGCAATATAATAAATACAAAATGTAGAAACTAACCAAGATCGAAGTGATATTTGGCTTGGTTTCATCAGTAAAGAGCAGCAGCAGAACACCGTTGTTGTTGGGGGGCCAGCAGCAAATGAAGTCTGAAGCAGACAATGAATTCAGGTTGAAGGATGAAGACAATGAGAAGGGGGCGGTATATGAGCAAAAAACTGGAGCAAAACTGAAGAAGAAAGGGTCGCAAAACTAGAGTAAAAAATGAGAAGGGTGTCGGTATAAAATGCAAAGACAATGCATTCTAGGAATGACAAGCGCATTCCTGGAATGTGCTATCTTACACATAACCTGCAAAAGCTGCAAAGCTGCAGAAGCAGCAATAGGCAGCTTTGCAAGACCTGCAGCTGTGGGGGGCAGAATGACATCGCATTCCTGGAGTGCGATGTCTTAGACAACGCATTCCTGGAGTGCGATGTCTTAGACAACGCATTCCTGGAATGCGATGATCATAATGCCATAACCAACCCCCAAAAATGTTCTAATTGCAGAACCAACCCTAAAATAATACTAAACTAAGGAATTACTCAATCCAAAACTCGCTTTAAGAATCATTGTATGTACAAGGAATCCGAAACTCCATGGCTTTCGAAAACCTTCCATAAAGTATAAATATCTCCTCACATCTGAATACATTAACCCTTAATAACGGTGTAGTTAATTACCATAAATCCTTTCAGCGTTAGTAATCACTATCTTAGAGCTTTTTGCGTTCGACTTCTCAGTTCTTCTCTTGGATATTCAGCAAAGAGCAAACCCTTTTCTCTGTATACCTAAGTCTTACTGTAACAATATTTACAATAGTCTTGATTCAATTCAAGAATCAATAGATACATTACGACAACATATTAGTTGATATACGTACATATATGGCTGAAAATTATCCAATAGGTTTTCGATTTAGGCCCTCGGAAGAAGAACTACTCTACCTGCTCTACCTGAAGGTCACAAACCAGTTATCTCAGTTTGATGAAGTTAAGGATAAAACAGTCTACGGGGAAGGTGCCTCGCCCTGGAACATTTTCGCTGATGATGATCTTCAATGGCAGCTATGTGATGAGAGCAGGAAAGAAATGGCAACAAGAAGATGGTTTACGTGTTTATGGAGCTGAACAAGTTGAGTTCTAAGAGAATTGCAAGAACAGCTGGTTCCGGGACATGGGACGGAGAAAATAAGGCTACTCCAATTGAGCTTATCGAAGGTGTCAAAATTGGTAGCAGGAAGATGTTCAGCTATGTTCTGAATTCGGGTTCCCAGATGAATGGCAGCTGGATAATGCACTAGTGCTCACTTGATGGTGCAAACTTGAATTGGATTGATAGCAGTATTCACAATACTAATTATGTAATTTGCAGGATTATAAAGGATGATTCTACATTCACTAAGGTTAAAACTTTCTGCAACCCAGAAGAAGATGTGATAGATGGTACAAGTTCGAGGCTTTGAGAAGTACTTTTGTCTTTTAGATTCTAAGAAATCGTGCTACCTTGAAAATTTATGTAGGAGTATTACATGTGTTAATTGTTTGGTTAGGACTGAAAATATTATTTTTTAGAATTTTTCTTCGTACCAACACCAAAAATATTTTTTTATGTAAAATATTTTTCAGTTTTACTACCTCTGGCTAAAAACAAGCTAATACTTAATGTTTTTTTTTTTTGGCAAATTCGAGAGTGACACTGAAGCTACTTTTGTAACTTCAATTACCGAATTAAAAATATGCATGTTCTTATGATTGAGCTTTTTCTGTAACAAATGAGATGGTGAATTTGTGAGCAATCTGTAAATTGCATTTGGAACCAGAAATCGCTTAATGACTGAAACCCTGTGGAACAAATAGCACATGGCAGCAATGTTGTGGGTTGAAGTATGTTGGGGAAAAGGTGATGCATTTGCAAACAGATGCTATACTGTAAACTGAGTTCTGTAGTTTTTTGGTCAAATTACTTTGTTCTTCTGGCTGTAAATGGCACAGCACTATTGCCTTCGATGTTAGTTTTCATTACATTTTGGTTAAGTACGTTAGGCCTTATGTATTTTGACCAAAACCACCAAAAGATATCGAATTCAAGTAGTCACTAATTGCATGTACTATTGCTGTTTATTTTTTATCCACTTCTTTCTGTAAATATATGATGATGTTTAAAGATTAATGAAGCTATCCATTGAATTGCCTTAAGGGTTCTGTCTTTGTTGTTCTTTTAAAGTTATCCTAATAATGCTGCGTATTTAATAATATTCCCTCTGAATTTCCTTAGGAATTATCCATCAAATTTATGTCTGCAAGCAGCTATAACAATAGTAGAACTTCTAATATATGAACTATTGAAATCTTGGCTATATTAATATTTCCTATTGATTATGAGAACAATTATTGTTTAGATGTTTAGAATATAAGGTAGCATATTCGGATCCTGGCGAGTTAAATATTGTCAGAACTAGATGTTCAGATAGTTTGGTTTAGTATTTCAATAGATTTTTCCCCTATATCCTTCTCTAGACTCTGAATATGTCTTTTGTCGTTTGGATGGTTATTCTTGGTTGGTTTATTGGAAAAATTCAGCATTGATGTTTAATTTCAACTCCAAAACCATTGAAATGAAACCTTGTAGCATTTTACTTTTAGCCTGTTTGATTTGGAAGGCAACAGAAATTATTGAAACTTCTCTCTCAAAAGGTTTCATATTGTTCGTTGAGTAAAGTACAACTTTAACGCACTTGAGTTAAGCAATTACTGCTGCACATTTTTGGTATAGGACCAACAGAAGTGCTCTGGCATTGTGGGAAAATATCAATTCGACTAGGAATGATTGATTTGCTTGTTGACACTATAAATTTGATTACAAACAAAAATGGCGATGCTTCTCTGGTACTTAGACCACTTATTGGTATAATAGTAAATTATATTAGGTAGTAAGGGTATAATTGTCATTTTGTGTCATTAGGGCATAATTAGTAATTCTGGAATTTTCTACATTTCATTAGTCTCCTAATGTTTTCTCTCTCTACCCAATTACTCTCTTAATACCCTTTCTCTCTCTAGTAGTAGAAGAAGAAGACTTGGAAATTCAAGGGCAATCAAGGAGGGTAGACCTAGAGGCCTCAACCCAACCTATTATCCAAAGTAATTCCTCTAATCTTACTCTACTTGATGTGGGTTTTATCTAATGGTAGTGATTAGAGTAGTTATTGTATGATTAAGGAAGGGTTTGGGGTTGATTATGCCATAATGATGATGGTAGTTGATATTTAGTTGTTGGGTTGTGATTATGATGCGTTTTGAGTGTTGTTTATGAATTATTTAAGCCATTTTCGAATTGTTGAGTTTGGAATGAAATGTCATTGAAATGTTTGATGAAATGTGTGAAAGAGTGTCCAATTTTGAGCTTTTCGCAGTTGAGACGCGGCCTGGAGGTCGAGCTACGAACAAGGCTCGAGGCTTGAATTGCGAATCCCTCGCTGCTGGTGAGCCGCGAGTAGGCTCATGCCCAGTCGGCCCACGACTGGGTCCTGTGGACTCGCAACTCAGCTTTGCTGATCTACAATGTCAGTTTCTTTGGTCCGCGGGTGCGGATCACTCGACCCAGACCTGTGGATCACCTCTGTTTTGACTCTTTTCGCTTCGTTTTGTATTCTAAGTCCAGGTTTAAGCTTCAATTATTGTTTCTTGATGGAATTAGTGTGTAATTAAGTGTTTAATGACCTATTTTAGGTAAGGAAAGTGACCAACTCTTGAGGACTACTTGAGCTAGATTAGAACGAGGTAAGTGGGGCTTGTATCCATTGCTTTTGAAAATGATATTTGATAAACTAAAAGTGTTTTGAAACTCTATTTGCTATACAAATTGGCTTGGATGTGGTTACTTTGTGTTTTTGAATTATGACATGAATATAAGTGGCATAAAATGAATTACTTGGCAAATGATCTGTTGAGTTATTGGTTGTAGTGACCTTTTGATGGGACTAGTTCCTTTTTTGGTGTTTTGATTTGTATTTGGACCGTGCTAATTGGATGGTAGCTAGTTTTTTAAACCGAACCAACCGGTAGAAAGTTAGTTTTGGAGATGCGTTAATCGGCATGTTAACAACTTGATATCTGGGGCCAATTAGGACCTAATGATTGAACTCAATGATTGTTTTGGACTTTGGTCTATGATTGTGTATGAATATGAAACTGTCACGTTACTTTGTATCTATATGACTATTGATAATGTGTTTTGAAAATGTATATATGTATATGACACCTTCAAGCCACAATGTGATACCTATACTACTTATTGGGCAATTTATCGCTCACCCCATGTTTCTTTTGAAAGCACAGTGAATGATGATTTTGTTGAGGAAGAACGGACCGGCATATGGATGTAGAGGATAAGACATGGATGATATGATTAGTAGTACTTTGTTGTCTTGTTAGTCCATGTATGACATTTTGATGACGATTTTGGTGTTCTAGTATTATGATGATTAGACTATGTTTATACTTGTGACGCTTTGTGCTCGACATTCTAGTGTTTGTATTAAGTATTGAATTGTATTGAAGTTTGAACGGCTTGGGTGGATGAAATGATATATATCTGGTTGATATTTACTTATCTATGCTTATGCTATTTTGGGTTAGTTTGTATGTGAATTTGTTGGCCTTGTGCCCTTAGCGTAGTCTGGGGCATAGCGGGTGCCACGTCCCGAGCGCAAGGCATGACACTTTAGTCCAGCATAGTGCCTGCTATCTTATTAAAACCAACAGATTGGTCATCTTGCCTAATTCTGAATCCTGGCATATGCGATTTCAAGTCCATTAAAAAAGATCATTATTTCTTTTACTTGTTTAAAATGCAAATGCAACTTCAGGCTGAGGAAAGTTCATAGTTCCCTGGAGAACAAATTTAACATCATTGAATCGTGTTAAAAATCTCTTAACTTCTTTCAGTCCTTACCCCCATGATCTACTCCATGTTTTCCAAGAAAAAAAAACTATTTTTGCTTAAAATTTTATTTTACTTATTACTGCCAACAATTGATTTAATAATTCAAAATTCATATGTTACTAATTTAATTCGGACAATAGAGTTAGGTATAAAAACATAAGATACTGATACTGACATCTCACTTTGTATTAGTAGCATTCTGCTTACTAAATATTTCTTGTCAAACTGATTAAAAAAAATACGAAATACCAAGATGTGTAGTACCAATATCCGGCCCAAAATATAGGCATAATAATCAGTACACTTATCAACAAGTTTGATTTCCACAAAATCCAAAAGTGATTGACTTTAGGAAACTTCGAATGCACAATAAAAAATCCGAAACTGCATGGCTTTAGATGGTTTTAGGAAACTTTGCATATACAAAGGATTCCAAAACTCGCTTTAGGAATCTTTGTATGTACAAGGAATCCAAAACTCCATGGCTTTCGGAAACCTTCCATAACGTATAAATATCTCCTCACATCTGAATACGTTAACCCTTAATAACGGTATAGTTAATTACCATAAATCCTTTCAGCGTTAGTAATCACTATCTAGAGCTTTTTGCGTTCAACTTCTCTCCTTCTTCTCTTTGATATTCAGCGAAGAGCAAACCCTTTTCTCTATACACCCAAGTCTTACGAAACAATATTTACAATATTCTTGATTCAATTCAAGAATCATCAGATACATTACATTACCATATTAGTTGATACGTACATATATGGCTGAAAAATATCCAATAGGTTTTCGGTTTAGGCCCTCGGAGGAAGAGCTACTCTACCTGCTCTACCTGAAGGTGACAAACCAGTTATCTCAGTCTGATGAAGTGAAGGATAAAACAATCTACGGGGAAGGTGGCTCGCCGTGGAACGTTTTCGCTGATGATGATCTTCAATGGCAGTTATGTGATGAGAGCGGAAAGAATGGCAACAAGAAGATGGTTTACGTGTTTACGGAGCTGAACAGGTTTGAGTTCTAAGAGAATTGCAAGAACAGCTGGTTCCGGGATATGGGATGGAGAAAATAAGGCTACTCCAGTTGACCACATCGAAGGTGGCAAAATTGGTAGCAGGAAGATGTTCAGCTATGTTCTGAATTCGGGTTCGCAGATGAATGGCAGCTGGACAATGCACGAGTATTCACTTGATGGTGCTTACTTGAATTGGATTGATAGCAGCATTCACAATACTAATTACGTGATTTGCAGGATTATAAAGGATGATTCTAAATTCACTAAGGTTAAAACTTCTGCAACCAAGAAGAAGATGTGATATATGGTACAAGTTCGAGGCTTTGACAAGTACTTTTGTCTTTTAGATTCGACGAAATCGTGCTACCTGAAAATTTATGTAGGAGTATTACATGTGTTGCGTATTAATTGCTTTGAATTGTTTGGTTAGACTGTTTATATATATATATATATATATATATAAGAATTTTCCTTCGTACCAACACTGAAAAATGTTTTTTTATGTAATATTTTTCAGTTTTACTACCTCTGACTAAAAACAACTAATACTTAACGTATTTATATATTTTTGGCAAATTCAAGAGTGACATTTAAGCTACTTTTGTAACTTCAATTGCCAAATTAATCTTTTCTTTAAATTTCTGTCAATTCATTTTGTTTCCATCTTGGGTCACAATGTATTATAATTATAGTCATGCATAATTTACCATGATATTATCTTGTAGATTAATTGTAAATAAAATAATCTTTAGTTAGTTAACTCCCCTATGATAGGTAAACTAGTGAACTTTACCTATCAACGTTTGTTGTTATTTTAAGTGCCACAGTTCCTTAATTAACAATATAGCATTCTAATTGGCAGTAGAAATACGTAATTTTGAGATGATTTAGCTTACCTGTCAACAAGCTGGGGGGAAAATTGTCAGAAAGTGTTCTTAACTATCCTAATACATCTCCCTGCCGTTTTGTAATTGATAATTCTGCATAGTGAATTAATAGATTATACATATGTAGCCTCAATTGCAGTATGACATAATTACTAGTATGAGGTAGTATATTCATGTCCTAGATTAAGTAGCCATAATTATGTCTGAGAAGAATCCAATTTTCAAAACAAGCAGTTCCTCCATGAGGTGTGATTTGTATTATGGTTATTCTATGTCATCAAGCATTGGATTTTGTCTCCACTGGTGAATACTTTTGATCCTCTAGATGGTTTTGGTTTGGTTGGTTTATGGGAAAAACCAACTGTTTCTATGCTATTCTTATGCGAATTTGATCAATGCAATTACTGATGTGAGATAATTTTTTCTAATTGTAGGACACTGGAACTGAAGTACGAACCACTGAAATTCATGAACATCTAATAGTAATGACTGATTTCCTTGTTGAAGAGCTTATTTGACAGAAACAAAACCTATTGTTCCTAGCTCTTTGGTTCAGCATTGTGCCTTAGAATACAATCAAGCTACTCAAATCAAGAGACAACATGCGTATATATTTGCACATCTACTTTATAGTCCACTCATAAGGACTAAGAGATTCTATTATTCATTGTACTTGTACAAGATTCCAATACAAATTAGACAAAGTACGTTCACAAAGAGCTCACAAACAAAAATTACTGATCAGAGGTATAATCAAAAGAATAAGCATATCATAACGAGAGATCAAATTTGAAGTGTCAATAGTATCAAAATTTATTTATTTATTAAAATTTAACCTCCAACAGCTATTGTAATAAAACCATATGAACCAACAAACTTGGATTCTGATACTCGTAGATGCGGCCGGCATGTGGTCACTGAAGCCTAGTGGAAATCGTTATAGGGATTGGACACTCCTCCATTTGAAGTAAACTCAGCAATTTGTAAATAAGTGCCCTTTGATGCCGACTCCATCATTATCTCCATAAGGCAAAGGGCTGGAAACTTCACCAGTGGACTTTGAAACAGCCAATTATTTATCTACCCACACACACACAGAGACACACACACAGAGAAAGCAATACTAGCATTAACAGGCAGTAAGAGAAATTGTACGAAGAGTTGTTCACAGAAAAGGAGTAACCACTACAAGTTGACATGCTGCTGTGACTGTCATTGTAGCTTAGCTGCATAACTTCAGACTTGTAGGTGCAAATGTGCTAATAAAAAATGAGAAGTCTCACAAACTCCTGATTCTTTACCATTGCTTCTAATAATAAAATCAAGACCGTCAATTTGTTGTTGAATTTCTTTAGGAGAAATCTCAGCAGATTTGCTACAGTAGTGCAACTCAATTAGCTCTAGCTCTAAGGTGGGAATTTCCCCAACGCCAAAAGGAATCTCCTCTAATAAATTGCAAGACCTCAGAAATAGGTGCTGCAGACGTGGAAAGTCAGAGCTAGTAGCTTTCCAGTAGACTAGATCATTGTTCTCAATCAGTAAATGCTTCAGATTTCGAAATCGCTCTTCAGATGGTTCCCATCTGGTCCTTGGAAAGCATAATTTTTCAATTTAAGTACCTCAAGATTAGGAAGCATGGCAATAGTGATCATACTCTCCCATGGGATATAGCTCCAACTTAATGTCAATCTCCTGAGGTTAGATGGGAAAACATCCAGAACATTTATTTTCCTTGCTATTGAACCTTGTCTATAGAAACAACACTTCAATTCTTGAAGCTGATGCAAGGAGACAAGATTACTAAGGCATTTGGCTGGCTCATCAGAACTGTAGTTGTCTTTAATTTCACAGATCCCTAGTTTTCTGAGACGGGGCATAATGGAAAACATTTCCTTGGTGCAATTGGCAAATGTTATTGTCGACAGGTTTTGCAGTTTTTTGGAAGCCAAGGGACATATAAAATCCTTTTCAGTAATGAAAGGGCTAATCAAGTAACATGCCACACTAGTACGAGATGCCTCAACCACGGCATGCTCCAGTACTCCAATAACAATGTGGGGGCTTCCCCATATTCCCTATAGATCCAGGGGCCATGAATGATTAAGGTTTGAAGGTTCCCGAGTTTGGATAGTGATGCTGGAAGCTCAAAAGTAGCAGTGAGCGCAAGATACCTTAAATGAACCAATGCTAAGATTTCAAAAGGAAAATGCTCAAAATGCAGAAAGATTATGTCCAAAACTCTCAGTAATTTGAAACCTAAGTGGGAGAACATAATATCAGTTGCAAAACCTGAGCCTAGAGTGAAACATAAAAAAGAACGAACAAGTGGCATTGAAGGAAGAGAGTGAAATCCACCAGACAAGTCTGACTGGAAACTGAGTCGATGTTGATTGTTTGTGTCTGCGAATAATCCTACTGCATCTCTTCTTAAAACATGCATAAACCTTTCTGTACGAGATTCTTTCAAGCACAAATCTCGCAAAACATCGTGGATGTGGCAAGTTTTTATTCTGCCACCGAAACTTCTCTTTCCAACCAATATTAAGCTTCTAGCAAGGAGATCTTCTAAATAATCTTCTGCCAGCTGTTCCAGGGTTTTTTAGTCTTCTCAGTGAAGCAGGTATATAGATACCTTCATCTGTATAAGCTGCTCCCTCTTTATCCAAGAAACCTTCAGCTATCCACAAATCGATCACCTTCTGAACTTCAATCTCACAATCTTCCGGAAAAGCTCCCATGTAGAGGAAGCAAGCTTTCAGGTGGTCAGGTAAGTGGTTGTAACTCAACGCCAGTATTTTCATGCATTGCTCTGGATCGGTATTTACAACTGCACTTATACTATCTGCAATGTCATTCCAAGAATCACTCGTTCTTTTGATTTTGGAGAGCAGGCCAGGAACAACAACAATTGCCAGGGATAGTCCCTGGCATTTTCGGGCTATTCTTTTTCCAATTTCTACCAATTCAAGAGAGGAATCTTCTTTTCCAAACACCTTCTCACGAAGAAGCTTCCAACTATGATCTACATCTAGAAGACTCATATGATGACACCATTTGGAATTCACATACTTAGCCACTTTCACCAGCTGAGTTGTTAATACAATTCGACTTCCATTTTTGTCATCTGGAAAGCATCTCTTAACATCATCCCAAGCCTTTGAACCCCACGTATCATCCATCACAACGAGATACCTTTTTCCCTTCAAACTTCTATAGAGATCTTCAGCTAGTTACTCATTACTCTTCTTATATCTTTCATCTGTGACCTGAGTAAGACAGTTTAAGAGCCCTAGCAACAAATCTCTCACACGATGAACATGAGACACAGTCACCCAGGCACGAACATAAAAGTGATAAATAATGAATGGGTCATTGAAAACTCTTCTAGCAAGAGTTGTCTTACCAATTCCCCCCATTCCAACAATTGCCACTCTTTCCAGTCCAGATGGTACCATTGTGAGTCTATCCAAAAGTGATAGCAAATCATCATCAAGACCAATCACTTCAGTTCTCTTAGATGAAATATTTTGAAATGAATCATCAATTAGATCATCTTCTAATTGTCGATTTTCAGTGACTGGTGTTTCACCTGGATCTTTCTTACCTCTGCACTAATGGAATCAACCTCTTTAATATCTGCTGCAAACCAATGAATAAACCATTTTTCTTGTTAAAGATGTTCCTGACATCTGCCTCAAACTCACCTCTCCATATCAAAGATCTGTCATCAACATTGCACGCACAATTAATGAAGTTCATCATTTTTAACTCAATCTCACTGTCAAGCAGAAGTTCTTCAATGAAATCCTCTGATTTGTAAGCTACATCAATAACAAGACCTTCCAAATATTTCCGCTTTTCCTGGTAATTCCACTTATTAGCGGAATTCTGAAGAGAGTCCCGCAATAATTTAAGACGTTCGCAAAGAATTATTATCTTTGCAGCTCTTTCACAGAAGAAGTACTTAATTTTCCTTATAGCATATGTGGATTCACCACAGCTAAAAAGGCAGCTTAGGTACCAAGCATGCACAGTCCACTATTTCATCACATTCCAAATACAATCGATCTTCAAATGCTAACATAAATGTATTCTCAAGATTTCTCATTATCCCATAGGTCCATGAAACAATAAATATCTGACCATCTATGGCAACGCTCAGAACAGGAAATATTCAACATTCCTTCTGTACTCAGCAAAAATTCTTTCAGCACATCATCTTTAGCTCTTCTTTGCAAACGAACCAGGATTTGGATATCCCTAATTTTGATAACCAGATAAGGTAAACGAAGCGGATGATCAAGTGTTTCAATAAGACAGTTAACAGCAACATAAGCCGTCTTTAGTTTCAATCCTCCACTTTAAAGAACATAACAATCGTGCATAAAATTCAAAGAGAGGAAGAAACAAAGAACAAGTTCTTGCTTGCACCTTGCTGACTGACAAACCAACAATTTTTCAGTATGGAAGAAAAAGAAAGAACTTAGTTCCTTGCTGATCAACAAACCAATAATTTGCGCTATGAACGCATGAAAGATCTCACGAGATAGTAAACGTGACAGAACAAAACATCAATGGAGTAGTAGTAAAAGACAAGTATTAACAGTACCATTTTAGTGCACAGAAATGATCCATGAGAGGCAGCCAAGATCGACTTGCAGAAGACTAATTGCACTGATTGAATTGGTCACTGAGGAACTGTACTAATTTTAGGGGGTGTTTGGTTTAGGTGGATATCAATGGTAATAACACTCATTATAGATGTTTGGAAGATAACTATCACTATCTTTGAATAGGAATGAAAGTGTTTAATTGGAGTTTTTATGATTCCCTTCAAAATACTACACTATCAAACTCATTAACTTTTTTGGCAGGAATGATATTCATTTCATTACTAAACTAAATATGTTGGACAAAATACTACACTATTAAACTCATTAACTTTTTTGGCAGGAATGATACTTATTCTATTACTAAACTAAATATGTTGGGGAATCATCAAAACTTATACTCATAATTAGGTTAATGATATTAATAGTAATAATAATTGAGAAATTTAAACCAAACACCTTCTTAGTTTATTAGATGGTCTTTGGTGGAAGTTTTTGTGGTTGTTGTGAAGACGGACTTGATATGTTTTGGAAGTGTTGTATTATTATCATATACACATACAAATCTTAATTTTTTTCTCTAAAACTTATGGAAAATCGCTTAAGTATCTAGTCAAGGGTAGGTATTCCTCAATTGTTGGGACGTAAAATGATATAAACTTTTAATTTTTGAAAAATTAAGAAGATAGTTTAGTCATATTAAAAATGCCATAATGTTTAGTTTAGTCATATTAAAAATGTCCATAATGTTTTTAACATTACTATTTTTCAATTCGGAATGTTAAAATTGAAGTACGGTCAAAATGTAATTTTGCCGCTAAATACACTCGCATTATATCATACTCATAATTTTGGCATACTTCTGTGTGTGCCTAATCTAAAAACATTTTTACATGTAAATATTTTGTTATAATACGAATGGCATTTAAAAATTTTATTTTTTATTTTTATAAAAAAATTATTTTTAAGGTTGCATAAAATTGGATGAGGTGGTTATAACACTGCCTAAAAATTTGTATTAAGTTATTGGTTATATTTTGAGTGATTGTACAATTTTATCAGTTAGAAGGGTAATGTTGGAATATTAAAAAGTGACAAAAATAGTTAACACCAACTGAGTAACTGCTAGTGGGAAGGCACACCCTATATGTGTGCAATTTAAACAAAAAACAACAAAAAGGAGTAGCAATTATGAATAGTTAGAATGGGTTAATGGTTTGTTATATGTAAATATATTATACAATAAGGGCAAAAAAGAAACTCCAAAGATGACATAACGTAATACCAAACTTTTTCTCCCTTTTATGTATGGTAGATAATAACAAGATATTGACCTCTAAATTATTTTCTTAAATATTATGTCTGCAAATTATTATTGCATTCAAAGAAACAACAAACAAACAATTTATAAAATTTGCATGATATGCACATCAGATGCAATGTATAGTTTAATGGGATACATAATGCAACAAGATGGTGTTTTCTTTGCCATGTATTGCCATCATTTTAACCTTTCGATTGTCTTTGCAAAAGTGCAATGCTGCTATTTGCTTTAGGCCATCAGGATACCACGCTACTGTTGTGTCCTTTTGGGCTTGTGGTGGTCTTCCAGGAGCGCCTCAGAGCATTCATACTTGGTTCCTTCCCGAGCGTTTTGTTCAAACATTGGTTGGCAATTCAACTGTTGAAGACTAAATGGTCAGTAAAGATGCTAAATATGGTCCAGTATCATCATTCGATACGTGTTTCCCAAAGCTAATAAATTAAGAATAATCAGAAAAATTGTGTACCTTAAACAAGTGAAATAGAAAAAAATACGTGCCTAGGAAATCAACCAGGTTGAGGTCCTCAAAAGAAAATGCAATTTACCAGAACTGCTGATGATCCAAGGACTTCACTTAATTTAAGTTCCGAAGACTTCTGCTGATTTGTAGCTCATTTATGTGTAGTCTAAGTACTAATGATTTTTGGCTTTTACTATCTGTTAATCCCTCATCCGCATTAAACTTTCCTATTGCCACTGCTGGTTCCAAAACTCTCAGCTCCTGAAAGTGAGAAAAACATAGAGGTGTAATTAGAATAGGGATATCTTCAAAAGGTCAAGAATACACGACAATGGAACAAGATATCTGATAAAATATCCTTTTCCAGACAGTGAAAAGTAACCATTTTAAATCAAATTTCACTTCAAAATAGCATTCCGATTACCTATTGCTTCTGATTTTGACATGAAGGCCTTCCATTTTTCTCGAGTTTCTTTAGGAGAAACTTCGGACGGATTCACTATGGTAAAAGTCCAACCCAATTAGCTGCAAGGTAGACTTCCCCAACTCCAAAGGGAATCTCTCCTAGAAGCTTGCTCTTAGAACTAGGTGCAAGCAGGTATGGAAAGTGAATGCTTGTGGCTTTTCATGCCACTAGATCATTATTCTCAATCAGATGACAAAAATCCATCTTCATTGTGTTTCCCGTTCTGCTCAATGAAAGCCCTAATTTTTCAATTTGAGAGCCTCAAGGTCAGGCACCTGGCAAGGAAGGTCATGTCATCCCATGGCAAAATACCTCCAACTAAAGATTTATGAGTTTGTAGATTCATGCTGGAAAGCTGCAGTAAATGCAAGATATCTCGAATGAAGCAGTTCTAGTATTTGAACTGGGAAATATTCAGACGAAGAAACCTAATATCCAAAACCCTGAGCAACTTGAGCCTAATTGAGAGAGTAAGACATTTGGTTGAAAACCAAAGCTCAAACTTAAGGAAGGATAGGTTAAGTGGAATTGGAGGAATAGAGTGCAAATCACCAGAAATATCTAATTGGAAACTGATATGATGCTTGCTGTTTATGCCTACTGTAAACATACATAAGCTTTTTTCAAATTCTCAGTTTCTCTCAAGCACAAGACCAGCATTAAATCATGGATGATATGACATGTTCTGATTTTCCCGGCTGAAACTTCTCTTTCATTCCAAAGTAAGCTTCTTTGAGTAAGATCTTCCAAGCATTGCTCTGCTACTTCTTCCAGAATTTTAGCACTTTCCTTGTCAAGAAAGCCTTTAGCAACCACAGATTTATCAATTTCCTAACTTCAATATCACAATCTTCCGGAAAAGTCCCATAAGGAACAAACTTTCAGGTAATGAGGAAATTAGTGGTTGTAACTCAAAGCAGGTATTTCCATGCATTGTTCTGGATCAATATTGACAGTTGCACTTAACACTATCTGCAATGCCTTTCCAGCAATCATTCATTCTCCTGATTCGTGAAAGAGTCCAGCAGCAACAACAACAAGTGCTAGGTGCAATTCAGAAGGTACTCTTATGATTTTATCTAGAATTGACATGGAATCATCATTAAGGCCAATCAGCTCACTTGTTCGAGTGGAATTACTATGTGAAGAAGAATCTTTAATTGAAGTATTTCCCAATTGCAGTTTTTAGAACATAGATCTTTTCCATCTCTCTCCTAATGTAATCAATCTTATTGATTGTCTGATGCAGTGCTTTGCATATGCCATAATTCTTATCAAGAATATCTTGCAACTCTGTATCAAAACGGCCTCCCAGTTAAACTTCTAAGATCAAAATTGAGATATTTCATCACCTAAAACTCAGTGGAACGATCAAACAAATACTCTTCAATTAAATCCTGTGTTCTGTAAGCCACATCAACAATGCGTCCTTCCAAGTATTTTAACCCTTAATGGTCATTGCAAATATTCATAAAATCCTTGAACCATCCCTCAATAATTCTACTTGTGATTTCATGCTTCATTTGATCCTCATCAATAATAAATTACAGACATTTTTGGGTAATTAAGGGACGGAAGAATCATTACTTATTTCCATCTTACGCGGCTATTTACAAGGAAGTATTTGAATTTCTTCTTACGAGTGAGTAATATATTAATCATTTAATATATATTTTTTTAATTTGATGCTTGAAGGGTGGATTGGATTCGTGTTTTCTTTTCCATTTTTAATGCTTCGCAAGAAATCTATGCGCATAAGAAGGCAAGTTATTTAATTCTTGAAAGCACTTCCCGCTTTCAAATGTGGTAACTAAAGGAGTTGTCTAGTGGTTGTCGCGCCTTGGAAAGATGGATGGTTGATCAAAGGTCGACTTTCAAATCTTTGAGGAAGGGCTACTCAAGGCCTTCACGGTCAATTAGGTATTCTGTGTACTCTTGAACACAAACACTGTACTTACGTTCAAATACTTTGTCATTTGAACCACTTTAGAAAATGTACATAATTGAATTCTACATTCAAGTCCAACAAATCATTCAGAATATGGACCCTTTTTCAAAATTGAAAATTGAAATTAGTATTAGCAGTGAAAAATTAAAAATGGTAGCGTGGAGTCAGGTTGGCAAAAGAGTCCACTAAGTGGTTGGCTTTAGGCAAAGGCGTGTACCGTGTGCTCGTGACAATATCACGCCTTGATATTAATTTAGTATAATGCCTAGCACTAATTAATTAGGTAAGTACTCAGAATAGAATGGAGTGTTTAATTAAAAAATAAAGGTATAAGCTTATAGTTATATGCAAAAATTCGTGAATAAACACGATAAATGATCTTACTTATGAACCATGTGATTTAAAGAATAACTACATAATTATTTTACATATTTTTCTTATGTAAACATACATCTTAACTGCATAATTCTTGTTTATATCACAAGATCCACGAATATTAATAATCCATGCAACAATTTCCCATTATACACCATGCCATAGATTTTTCCCTTGAAGCATGGCTCCAGTGAGTGTAAATAGAACTAGTAATTGTTGTTAAATGACGTAGCAGAGATAAAACTCACTCCGATCAGCACCTTGAATGTGAAACCAGCAAAAACTGATCTGAAATGCAGAGATAACTGGTTGTTAACAATGATAAATGCTGTTTCAGCAATTGAAGTCTACCATTGAACATTAGCAAGATTGCTTGTAATATTAGGGACCTTTAGAGGGTGTTCTTGTAATTGATGAGTTGGGGTGGTGTCTCAATTTTCTTAAGTAGGAGGACTTAAAGGAAATTTTCTAAACTCTACAATTTTGCCCAAATAAGCTTAGGGCTTTTGTTCTTCCAATTCCTCTTCTAACTCTCTACCTTCCAACTTAATTTAGCTCTAAACCTTTTCTCTTGTCTCTTTAATTCTTCTTTAAGGTGAGGTTGAAGTGCCTTCTTCTAGTAGGGGATCAAGGGAAGGAAGTGTAGTCTCATCCACCCAATCTTTCACCCAAGGTAAATTCCCTAAGTGCAATTTCTTCTTTCTTGAGTAGATTAAATTGTATGAGAAGGTGATATTTGATAGGCATATATTGTAAGGCTCTTGTGTTTTGTTGAAGTTATACTTTGTGTTGTTGTGGGTGTATTGATAGGAGATGAGTGATATGATAGTGGGATTAAGAGGATTTTAGTATGATTATAGTTTAGATTTTCTTGGATGAATGTTTTGGATCCTATGCGTTTTGTCTTGCTTTGTCTTGCCAAGTTTTGCTATTTTGAAGTTGTTTCAGTTGTTGGTTAGGCTTTGGAGGTATTTGGTTTAAGTTAGAAGAAGTTTGGCCGTGTTGTGGTGTTGCAGGGGGGTTGAGCCGCGGGCTGGTGGAGGCCAGCCGCAGCCGCGGCTGGGGCTAGGGCACCCGTGGCTCGGCAGGGTGGTGTCTGCCTGTGGCCGCGGCGTTGTCCGCGCCGCGGCCAGGCTCGCGGATGCTGAGCCGCAGGCCGGGCTCGGTGAGCCGTGGCCGAGGCTCATCCGGGCCTAACCGCGGCTCAAATGCAGTTTTATGGTGTTGAGTCTATCCGTGGCCGCGGCGTTGTCCAGCGCCGCGACCTAAGCCCGCCGAATGCCGAGCCGTGGGCCGGATTGGATGAGCTGCGGGCCTAACCATGGCTCGGCTTCTGCTGAGTCCGCGGGTGAGCTTCCGGCCTTGGGCGCGGATCGTTTGTTCTATTTTTCCTTTTCTGTGCTTCGTTTAGTTTCCGTGTAAGGCCTTAGATTATGTTTTGTTCTAGAATTAATGTTAGAATAGATCTATAATTGACTGTTCCTTGTGTTATTAGGCGAGGAAGGCGGCTATCCATTCTCCGACTATTTGAATTA
>JAMWEH010002110.1:45000-53464 GCA_024721245.1 Mitragyna speciosa | reverse complement strand
TGCATTGACAGTTATCTTCAGTCTCAAATCTGGATTGATACTTCCGTTGTAAGTGGTAGTGATAATTACAGCGATAGTTACATTTATAGTTCCATTTGTGGTGAAAGTAGAAATAATAGTGAAGGGGAGGATTCGAGTATACGAATCCTCGAGAAGGCTAACGATTTAACTATAACCGAAAGTTCTAATGAAAGTGAAAGTTCTAATGAAAGCGAAAGTTCTAATGAAAGTGAAAGTTCTAATGAAAGCGATGTAACTCAAAAATATAGGGATTTGTGGGTTCAATGCGAAGATTGTTATGGATTAAATTATAAGAAATTTTTGAAATCAAAAATGAATATTTGTGAACAGTGTGGATATCATTTGAAAATGAGTAGTTCAGATAGAATCGAACTTTCGATTGATCCCGGTACTTGGGATCCTATGGATGAAGACATGGTCTCTCTGGATCCCATTGAATTTCATTCGGAAGAGGAACCTTATAAAGATCGTATTGATTCTTATCAAAATAAGACAGGATTAACTGAGGCTGTTCAAACAGGCATAGGTCAACTAAACGGCATTCCCGTAGCAGTTGGGGTTATGGATTTTCAGTTTATGGGGGGTAGTATGGGATCCGTAGTCGGGGAAAAAATCACCCGTTTGATTGAGTACGCTACCAATAAGTTTCTACCTCTTATTATAGTATGTGCTTCCGGGGGGGCACGCATGCAAGAAGGGAGTTTGAGCTTGATGCAAATGGCTAAAATTTCGTCTGCTTTATATGATTTTCAATCAAATAAAAAGTTATTTTATGTATCAATCCTTACATCTCCTACTACTGGCGGAGTGACAGCTAGTTTTGGTATGTTGGGTGATATCATTATTGCCGAACCTAATGCCTACATTGCATTTGCGGGTAAAAGAGTAATTGAACAAACATTGAATACAACAGTACCTGAAGGTTCGCAAGTGTCTGAATATTTATTCCAGAAAGGTTTATTCGACCTAATGGTACCACGTAATCTTTTAAAAAGCGTTCTAAGTGAGTTATTTAAGTTCCACGCTTTCTTTCCTTTGAATCAAAATGAAATAGAGCAGTAAGTTTAATTATTTGTTATTTGTAGCAAATGAGTAGTTAGTTTATCGGAATCAAAGGAAATAAGAATGGAATTTTCTTTGGTGACATAAGATCGAATTGTAGAAAGAATCAAAAGTTGCGGATAATTCTTTTTTTACCTATATTTCTGATTACTAATTAAGAAGTCTCTATCAAAAAAAAGAGTGAATTCGTCAAATTAGGCAAACAAAACGAATTTCTTCTTATCTTACGTATATAATTCAAATATAAAAAATGGAGAGTTTTTTATTTTTCTCTATTTTATTTCCATTTTCCGAAAATCCCGTTTTAGCTACAAATCCCTATTGGTTCGGATTCTAATGAATCTTTCGATAATCTCTAAGATTCTAAAATTAGAAGACAAGAATAAAAGACAAAGAAATCAAGAAAAAGAAAAAGTAGATTATTATACATATCTTTCGTGTAGAAAGATTCAAAAGATGAATAAGTTCATTTGGTTAGTTCTACACTTTTTGCGTTTATTCTATATATTAACTTTCTATATATTCACTTAGATATTTAAATATAGATATATAGATACTTAGATCTATACTAAGAATTTCAAATTGAATTAAATTAATAATAAAATGCAAAAGAATTCAAATTCTTAATTATAATTATTATAAGATATCTTTATTTATAAATAATAATAACAGGTACAAATACTAAATCGAGGCACCTATTCTATGACAACTTTCAGCTTTCCCTCTATTTTTGTGCCTTTAGTAGGCCTAGTATTTCCGGCAATTGCAATGGCTTCTTTATCTCTTCATGTTCAAAAAAATAAGATTATTTAGATCCGATGGGACCCAATCTCTTCCATTTTTTTTTTCAAAACTTAGATTTGTATCATAACACAGATAAGATATCTATGTAGTAGAATATGGTATAACATGTGATTTTTGACGAACATAAAGGAAAGAACTCTTATGCCTGCAGAAACATGATATATAGGTAAATGAATTCTAGCTGTTTTCAAATCGATCAGGATCACTGGATAACTGAAAGAGAAAGTCGGTGGATCTATATGTATAGTGGGATCATATGAAGGGTATGTTATTATTTTAGATTTATTAGATTTAACTAATTTGATGAATTACTCCTAAAGGTTTACATCAAACTAGTGCTAGTTGATGAGAGTTACTTCGTAAACAAAAAAAGTAAAGTCAAATTAATTTGAGGTATTCTCTCAATTCTAATAAAATGTAATCGTATCAAGTATGAGTTGGCGATCAGAACATATATGGATAGAACTTATAAAGGGGTCTCGAAAAATAAGTAATTTCTGCTGGGCCTTTATCCTTTTTTTAGGTTCATTAGGATTCTTATTGGTTGGAACTTCCAGTTATCTTGGTAGAAATTTGATATCTTTTTTTCCGTCTCAGCAAATCGTTTTTTTTCCACAAGGAATCGTGATGTCTTTCTACGGAATTGCGGGTCTCTTTATTAGCTCCTATTTATGGTGCACAATTTCCTGGAATGTAGGCAGTGGTTATGATCGATTCGATAGAAAGGAAGACATAGTGTGTATTTTTCGTTGGGGATTTCCTGGAAAAAATCGTCGCATATTCCTCCGATTCCTTATAAAAGATATTCAGTCCATTCGAATAGAAGTTAAAGAGGGTATTTATGCGCGTCGTGTCCTTTATATGGACATCCGGGGCCAGGGGACCATTCCCTTAACTCGTACTGATGAGAATTTGACTCCACGAGAAATTGAACAAAAAGCTGCCGAATTGGCCTATTTCTTGCGCGTACCAATTGAAGTTTTTTGAGAAATGCACGAAAAATAGACGCTTTCTCAGTAGGAGGGAAAAATGCAAGAATCTTCTTTTTTCTATAACATAACTTAAGTCTGAAGGTTCATCAGAAGGTTCATTCGAGCCAAAGCAGGCGGAACAACCATAAAACGAAACTCTTTTTGTGGTTTTATACGTATTGTGGTTTTTATACGTATGCAAATCCACGCAACTCAATTCAAACAAGTAACAAATCGAAATAATAGATTCATTTCATATATCAAACCATTTCGGTATAAAGAAATTGATCTTCTTTTTAAGTTCAATATTTGTTGGAATTGATACAGATAAATTCTATCTTGTAAATTATTTTTTTTGTCAATCGACCTTTCTTTTTCTCCTTTCTTTTGTGTTCCTTAATGACCAATACAAAAATAACAATTCGATTTCTTAATAATGATAACTAGCCAATTTCTGTCTTGTTTCGCCGCTTTGATTATCACAATCTCTTTCCCTCAATTATTCTATTCCTGACTGTGAGTAATCAGTGAATTTGTTTTGAAATATTGGATAATTTGCTATTTGATAGATAAAAAGGTTCTTTCGTCTCAAAATTGAACTAATATTCATGGTTCTTTCAATCATTTATCGAAAGGAAACAATTGTTGACCGATTGAGATATCGGGAAACGATATTTTTTAGTATTTCTTCATTCGCAGTGGATTCTTAGTTGATTTCTCTAGTCTTTCTAGATTCAATAACCACAAAGAAAATAGATTTATAGGTTTCATACCTTGTATGGTTTCATACCTTGTATATAACTCATGCGTGAAAGAAATAGTCGATTGCATAGAGTCGACGAATGAGGTGGGTTGATTAACAATTCACAGATGAAAAAATGGCAAAAAAGAAAGCACTCACTCCCCCTTTATATCTTGTATCTATAGTATTTTTGCCCTGGTGGCTTTCTCTCTCATTTAATAAAAGTCTGGAATCTTGGGTTACTAATTGGTGGAATGCTGGTCAATCCGAAATTTTTTTGAATGATATTCAAGAAAAGAGTATTCTAGAAAAATTCATAGAATTAGAGGAACTCCTCGTCTTGGACGAAATGATCGAGGAATATTCAGAGACACATCTACAAAAACTTCGTATAAGAATCCAAAAAGAAACGATCCAATTAATCAAGATACACAACGAGGATCGGATCCATACGATTTTGCACTTCTCGACAAATATAATCTGTTTTGTTATTCTAAGCGGTTATTCTATTTTGGGTAATGAAGAACTTGTTATTCTTAACTCTTGGGCCCAGGAATTCCTATATAACTTAAGCGACACAGTCAAAGCTTTTTCTATTCTTTTATTAACGGATTTATGTATCGGATTCCATTCACCCCACGGTTGGGAACTAATGGTTGGCTCTGTCTACAAAGATTTTGGATTTGTTCATAATGATCAGATTATATCTGGTCTTGTCTCCACCTTTCCAGTCATTCTTGATACAATTTTTAAATATTGGATTTTCCGTTATTTAAATCGCGTATCTCCTTCACTTGTAGTTATTTATCATTCAATGAATGACTGATAAAAAATCCACTGATAGTAATCTAGAACGTTTGTTACTTTGTAGTTGTACATAAACAAAGCATTGAAAATCGTACTTACGCTTTCTATTTCGCCCCGTCTGGGGGATTCATCCTATATAATTCCAGTAGAATATTATTTGATTTAATTTATTCCAGTAACTAGCAGAATCGTGGATAGGGAACTATACTAGCGACTTACCCCACTTATTGTAGAAATTTTGAGATCAACGGTTGGACCATGGAAACTAGAAATATTTTTTCTTGGATAAAGGAACAGATTACTCGATCTATTTCCGTATCGCTCATGATATATATCATAACTCGGACAGCCGTTTCAAATGCATATCCCATTTTTGCACAACAAGGCTATGAAAATCCACGAGAAGCGACTGGGCGTATTGTATGTGCCAATTGTCATTTAGCTAATAAGCCCGTAGATATTGAGGTTCCACAGGCAGTACTTCCTGATACTGTATTTGAAGCAGTTGTTCGAATTCCTTATGATATGCAACTGAAACAAGTTCTTGCTAATGGTAAAAAAGGGGGTTTGAATGTAGGGGCTGTTCTTATTTTACCGGAGGGGTTTGAATTAGCTCCCCCCGATCGTATTTCTCCCGAGATTAAAGAAAAGATAGGCAATTTGTCTTTTCAGAGCTATCGCCCCAATAAAAAAAATATTCTTGTGATAGGACCTGTCCCCGGTCAAAAATATAGCGAAATTACCTTTCCTATTCTTTCCCCCGACCCCACCACTAAGAAAGATGTTCACTTCTTAAAATATCCTATATACGTAGGCGGGAACAGGGGAAGGGGTCAGATTTATCCCGACGGGAGCAAGAGTAACAATACAGTTTATAATGCTACAGCAGCGGGTATAGTAAGCAAAATCATACGAAAAGAAAAGGGGGGATATGAAATAACCATAACAGATACGGATGGACGTCAGGTGGTTGATATTATCCCCCCAGGACCAGAACTTCTTGTTTCAGAGGGTGAATCCATCAAATTGGATCAACCATTAACGAGTAATCCTAATGTGGGCGGATTTGGTCAGGGAGATGCAGAAATAGTACTTCAAGATCCATTACGTGTCCAAGGCCTTTTGTTCTTCTTGGCATCTGTTATTTTGGCACAAATCTTTTTGGTTCTTAAAAAGAAACAGTTCGAGAAGGTTCAATTGGCCGAAATGAATTTCTAGACTTGCAGATTTATCAACTTTGCTTGTTTATACTTTTTTCTATGAGATGCTGGGAATTTCTTGTACCGCATTGCTAGTCTATAGTATGTAAATTTTGAAGAAAACTACTTGACTTTCCTCCTCTTTCTTTGTTTTTTTATCCAAATTGGGGTGATGTGGCTATGTTACTATTGCCAGATTTCCAGATTTCAATGTCATAAAACTGATCAATAGTTTTAGATTCTAAATAGAATCCAATTAGATTAGATACTACACAGAAGTAATCGGGTAATAGAAGGGATAAATGCGGGAAACAAATAATTCTAGAAGAGATTATTCGTCTTCCTAGTCTTCGACACAAGAAGGGGGTTTAGAAAATTCCCTTTCTTGTGTCGAAAGAGTAATGATTCTTGATCCTGTTCTTCAAAGATTCCCGGTCTTGCTTTCCAGATGTATCAGAACTTTTTTCGATTTATTACAAAATAAAATAATATAAGTATAAACTCTAAGTATAAGAAAAGAAGTAGTGGACAAATAAAAAAAAAACAAGAGGGGGAATTTTATTGATTAAATAGAACTTATTATAAAAATTGTCAATTTGGATAAGATACTAAAATAAATAGAGTAAGAAGTCAAATAAATAGAGGAAAGTTCTATTGGTATAGAAAGTATTTGCACAATATATAATCTACAAATATATATATTATATCATCCAAGAAATTGAGTGATTCCTTCTTTCTTCTATGAAATAAAAGTACCGATAGATACTGTCAAGCGGCGGGTGTTCTAAATTACTTAATGAAATTCATTTTTCAAAAATATCATCAGAAAAAAGAAATGGGGTTTTTTGAAACAGCAGAAAAGGAAATCTATTTTGTCATTTGGACGAAAAAAAAATAGTATGATTCTTAAGAACTCAACGGGCCCTTCCCCCTCGAATCAGACAAAGAAAGAGGGGAATCCCGCTGAGTTCTTACGCTTTCATGTCTACAACTTAATTCATTCGATTACTACAGGGATGAACCCAATCCGGAATATGAACCATAAAAGAAAACACCTATTAAACCGATCACAAGAATACCAGTTACAGTACCGACTATCCAAAGAGGAATTCTTCCAGTAGTATCGGCCATTTACCTCACTTCCCTCCACATTTCATCAAGTGTTCGTGCTAGAGACATAAACAGTCATGGATAATTTTGAGATAAGATCCTTCCGAATGCGCTAAGAGAATGTCTAGAATTATTATTTATTCTCTTTCGTTTTCTTAATTGAAGAAATAATTGGAAAATAAAACAGCAAGTACAAAAATGAGTAATAACCCCCAGTATAGACTGGTACGATTCAATTCAACATTTTGTTCGTTTGGGTTTGATTGTGTCATAGCTCTATAATTCGGATGTAGGTTTATCGTTGGATGAACTGCATTGCTGATATTGATCCCAAAAAAAAGACGGTAGGTACAGCTAGGCCGTGAACAGCCAACCATCGTACTGTAAAAATTGGATAGGTTCGATCTATAGTCATTAGGACCTCCTAAAAAGATCTACTAAATTCATCAAGTTGTTCCAAAGGATCAAAACGGCCAGTTATTAATGGAATTCCCTGTCGGCTTTCTGTGAAATACTCGTTTGGCCGAGGGCTTCCAAACACATCATAAGCTAAACCGGTGCTGACGAATAGCCAACCCGCAATGAATAGGGAAGGTATAGTAATACTATGAATGACCCAGTATCGAATACTGGTAATAATATCAGCAAAAGAACGTTCTCCTGTGCTTCCAGACATGCTGAGCTCCACATATTCTTGTACAGTCAAGGGGGATCGATTCCGTAAAAAATGAGATCAGTAAATGTCAATTCACTGAAACCTAATTTTTGTGAGATCGTCAATATTGTACCGAGGGCGTCTTTAGAGTATACCGAATCAGTATAACTATCCTTCTTCTGCCACAGCAACGCAATTTTAATCAGTATCGAAAGGAAGTGCTAAATCATTTTTTTTGCTTTACTTCTTCTTTGTTGATGTAAAATGATCCTCCAGTCAATAGAAAATTCTTTCAACGAAAGATATTATTCTATTCCCACACTTTAAGTAGATGTGAGATCTAAAAATTTCCTTTTCGTAGTTGTAGAAGGAATTTTTTTGTTGGAATCTTTATTTTTTTGATTTTAAAGAAATAGTTGTGATGCTTTCTTGTACTCAATTGAAGTCCAAGGATCTAGCTACAAAGATGAGGTTTTAGAATATGGAAAGATAAAATGTGGAACCTATAAAAGATAATAAAAATTACTAGTTTTAGAACTTAGTTGAATCAAAAAAAGATTTTTTTGAGTTGAGTGATTGTGTAATAACTCCTTTCTTCTCAGTTGTTCAAGATATTATGTGAATGAACCTATTACCGAATCTAATGAGTTAAACTTAAAGTAAAGTCAAAAGTTTTATAAGGTTCCTTTTCGCTCTAAAATCGACAATAGATTCGATAGAATTCAAAAATAGAAGAAATGATCAAAATAGAAATAATTTTCTAATTTTATTTCATAATAATTCAAAAACAGTTTCATTTTTGAATGAAGTTACACGACCCAGTTCTTATTATCAGTTTACCCAAGAGTTACTCAATGAATGGGTTGATTGAAATTGCAGGATGGGTAGATGTTACAGACGATGAATCGATTTCATTTTATATACCCGTCACTTTATCTTTGTTAGTGCCGTCTATAATGATAGATGAATAACAAACTTTCAATTGAACTTATTCTTTTAATTGGTATTTTTGGGTATCCTCTTATTTTGCAAAAATGGAAACTTAGGTAAGTGCTTTCTAAACATATGTATAAAAAACATATTTCATTTAGCT
>JAMWEH010002110.1:37500-42500 GCA_024721245.1 Mitragyna speciosa | reverse complement strand
GAGAATCCAGATTTGATTATCGTGTCGTAAGAAAAAAAAAACGAATTGGAGAAAGCTTTTTTTATTGAACGCGTTCATTCATTTTGACTACTTTAGTATATTTTATCATAGTAATTTAGACTCTACCTTCCCGGAGAATGAACTCCGGGAAACTCCCTTTAAATTATCCCGCTGGATTCTTTACAATCTACTTCTTTGATGATCTCATTAGAAATCATATAAAGACAATTCCTATTTGATATAGCTATTTGTGCAAGTATTTTACGATTAAGAAGCAGCTGTCTCTTGTACAGATCATGTATTAATCTACTATAACTATAGGATACTGCCCTTTCGCGAATTACTGCGTTTATTCGAATGATCCACAAACGACGAAAATTTCTCTTTTTACTATCCCGATCCCGATGAGCCGAAACCAAAGCTCTTATTTTCTGTTGAGTAATCGTTCGAGTAAGTCTTGAATGGGCCCCCCGAAAGCTTGATGTAAATAAACGAATTTTTGTTCTACGTCTCCGAGCTATATATCCCCGTCTAATTCTAGTCATTGAATAGATGAAACCTTGACGAATAACTAATTGATTTCTTTTCTTTCAGTTATTCTTTTCCCCTTTCCTAATCTATTAATAACAAAACGGATTTTTCCAATGTATAAAATAAAAATTCCAATGGCTTTGGCTGCTATAACCTTCCCGACCACGATTTTTTCTTTTTTTTATTTTTTTAGTTGTTAGGCGAAATAAGAAAGAAATAATAAATTGTATTCTGCTATAAGTGTAAAATCAAAAATATAAATGGATAAAGAAATTGTGGGTTCCATCGTTTCTATGGTGACTTCTTAAACGGTGAGATCTTCTCTATACACCGGAGCCTTTACTTCATTTAATCAACGTTATTGATAACTTGTATAGTTCATCCTTTTTGGCTCTACCCATGAATTATCTAGTAATAGGTCTTTCACAACGAGATCTACCTATACAGTAACGGTATTTAATTATGAAAATTAGCTGAGTAGCTGACCCTCTTAGTCCGTTCTTGCCAGAGTAGGAGCCTAATCTTTATGCTTTTAAAATAAGATTTCCTCCGCTTAATGGATAACCATTTGCTACCAATGGAGAATTGCTTCTCATCGTAATTGGATTTGCACCAATGGAAACCATAAAATTCATACACAATGAAGGGATATGATAGATTTTCTTAGTTTTTTAGATAGTGAATAGAGTCCCTTCTTCCATTCTATCCTATTCGCCGGTACTAATCATTCATACTGGAAAGGTTGTTTTCTTGCTTTTGTGCCAGCTCATGATATGATCTAAACAAGTCGCACATACACCCGAGTACATGTTCCTCGACGCTGAGGGCATCCCCGAAGAGCGGGGGATTTCGTGACATTTCTGATTGGCTGTCTTGTATTTCTAATAAGTTGTTTAATAGTTGGCATGTTGAATTGTATACATAATGGACTGGTTTAGATTGATCCTAACCGGATGATTATGAATCCCTTCTATTTAATAGAATATTAAACTCAGAAATAAAATCTCAAATCGCGGATTTGCATGAAATCCATGTTATTTTCATTCAACCGTTACAAGATCAACAATTCCATAAGCTTGTGCTTCTGTTGCTGACATAAAAACATCTCTTTCCATGTCTTCGGATACAACCCATAGGGGTTTGCCTGTTCTTTGTACATAAACCCTTGTGAGGGTTTCACGCAGTTTCAGCAGTTCTTCCGCTTCCAGGATAAATTCTCCCGTTTGTGCCTCATAAAACGAACTAGCAGGTTGATGGATCATTACCCTGATGATATAACATAATCAAAGGGTCCTCCTCTATCTCACATGATGAAGGAAGAAAAAAGAAAGATAAAGAATAATAGGAAAAAGATAGAATTGAACAACCGTACGGGCATCTTTTGTACATTGCATATGCATACGGCTCTACAAAAAAATTGACCTTTCCCCTCCATTGAAGAAAGAGAAGAATATATCAGACCCAGACGGTTAAATGATCAAAATGCCACCCTTCCTTTCGGAATAGTTAAAAAATACTACGATGGCTCCGTTGCCTTATATATTTATATTCATTTTTATTGTTTTTTTGTCTGTGATTCAGCAATCCCAAAGTTTCTTTTTGATCCAATCAAATAAGGGAAAAATCTTGTTTTTTTTTCACATTCATTCTTTACATAACATAAATATTGTTAAGAACCTTCCAATATAAAAACAAAAGGGTTTGTGACGCCGAACTGGACTCCCGATAAATAAGAGCAAATCGGAAATATCCTTTATCTCATACTACTCTTTCGATACATAATCTAATTTTTTGATAATGCAAAAATTTCTCATATCGAATTCGAAGTGCCATGCTATTATTACTTAATATTCATATTTCATAGGGCGAAGGCATAGTCTTCTTTTTTTTCTCAAATAAAAATCTCATTGGCGCCAAGCGTGAGGGAATGCTAGACGTTTGGTAATTTCTCCCCCGACCAGGATAAAAGATCCCATTGAAGCGGCTAACCCCATGCATATTGTATGGACATCTGGTCGCACAAATTGCATAGTATCATAAATAGCTACTCCAGGTATTACCCATCCGCCGGGAGAGTTTATAAACAAATACAGATCCTTGGTATCATCTTCGATACTGAGATATATCATAAGACCAATAAGTTGATTTGAGATCTCGCTATCAACTGCTTGACCTAAAAAAAGTAATCTTTCTCGATAAAGTCGGTTGATTAGGGTAGAAGTGTATCCCTCAGAAACCGTACATGCACCTTTTGATGCATACGGTTCAAAAAAATTGCGAAAACAAAAAAAGAATCAATGTATAGATTCCAGTCCTCTTTCTTTTCTCACTTTTCTCATAACAGGTTCTTTTTGATAACAGGTTCTTTTTGACCTCTAACAAAAGGGTTTTTCTTCTTCAATAAACACAAGTTTTGACTCCTTTATTTCATTTTTATTTAATATTTAATAAAGTAAATAAAATAAAAAAGTCACTAAACTCATCGAATTAACTTCTCATTGATGTATTGTTTCATCGAGATTTAATCCAAATCACGATGGTATTTTTTTGTTCCTGAGTGGGTCTCTTTCATCTTTTTAGGTTTATGCTCTACTCCGGGTAAAGATTTGCCCGATTTTGATTTGCACATATAGGACAAATGCCCCCCTTACCATTTCTTTTTGTTATGACTTTCTGCTTTTTTTTTCCATTTTTTTTTTTTCACACCTTCTACCAAGTATTTATTAACATTAACTCGCTTGACAAAGAAGCCAAATCGGAATCATTTATGATAGAACTAGTAATCATAGATATATTACCAATCAAATTGGGTTTTTCTAAACGGAGCCTGAATACTTCATTTTTGAGTTTTTTAGTCCAACCAAGCCAACCATAAATTATTCGAAGTAATATTAATCCCCCCAAAATAGATCTAATTGCACTTCACGCTCCAAATTTTTGATGATTCGATGAATCTTTCTTGGTTGGGCGAAACAGAGGATATCTCCATCCGGGAAGAAAACGGGGAAATCCCATACGACCCAATATGTCTGACAAGTCGCACTATACGTCAACCCAAGATGCATCTTCCTCTCCAGGACTTCGGAAAGGGACTTTTGGAACACCAATAGGCATTAAATGAAAGAAAAAAGAACTAAGTACTGTATTTCACTTTGATGTAGAAACGTAAGAATATGATTTTATTGTCTTTATAATATATATTGGCTTTTATCGTATTTATTTTATCCATGGATTAGAAAAAGTCATAAAGAAAAACAGGATGAATAAAGTCAAATTATTATGAATAGGGCGATGAAATGAATAAGTATGCACGCATTCGCTCATAGAAAATGGTATCAACCCCCATTGCGTATTGGTACTTATCGAGTATAGAATAAATCTGCTTCTCTTTGTTCCTACGAACAAAATTGTTCCATTATTTTATTACCAACAGAATAGAACAAATATTAACCCCTGTTCTGAAATAATCAATCCACTGAACAAGGGAGGTCCATAGGATAGTCATAGTAGAGTCTTTTCCAATGCAATAAAGTTACGTAGTGTCTATTTATCTTTGATAAAGGGGTATTTCCATGGGTTTGCCTTGGTATCGTGTTCATACCGTTGTATTGAATGATCCCGGCCGGTTGCTTTCTGTTCATATAATGCATACAGCTCTGGTTGCTGGTTGGGCCGGTTCGATGGCTCTGTATGAATTAGCAGTTTTTGATCCTTCTGACCCCGTTCTTGATCCAATGTGGAGACAGGGTATGTTTGTTATACCCTTCATGACTCGTTTAGGAATTACCAATTCATGGGGTGGTTGGAGTATCACAGGGGGAACTGTAACGAATCCGGGTATTTGGAGTTACGAGGGTGTAGCTGGGGCACATATTGTGTTTTCTGGTTTATGCTTTTTGGCAGCCATCTGGCATTGGGTATATTGGGATCTAGAAATATTTTGCGATGAACGTACAGGAAAACCTTCTTTGGATTTGCCCAAGATCTTTGGAATTCATTTATTTCTTTCAGGAGTGGCTTGCTTTGGTTTTGGTGCATTTCATGTAACAGGCTTGTATGGTCCTGGAATATGGGTGTCCGATCCTTATGGACTAACGGGAAAAGTACAACCTGTAAATCCAGCATGGGGCGTGGAAGGTTTTGATCCTTTTGTTCCGGGCGGAATAGCTTCTCATCACATTGCAGCAGGGACATTGGGCATATTAGCGGGGTTATTCCATCTTAGTGTCCGCCCGCCACAACGTCTATACAAAGGATTGCGTATGGGAAATATTGAAACCGTTCTTTCCAGCAGTATCGCTGCTGTCTTTTTTGCGGCTTTTGTTGTTGCTGGAACTATGTGGTATGGTTCAGCAACTACTCCGATCGAATTATTTGGGCCCACTCGTTATCAATGGGATCAGGGGTACTTTCAGCAAGAGATATATCGAAGAGTTAGTGCTGGACTAGCCCAGAATCAAAGTTTATCA
>JAMWEH010002110.1:17500-30000 GCA_024721245.1 Mitragyna speciosa | reverse complement strand
GGTAATTCCTAAACGAGTCATGAAGGGTATAACAAACATACCCTGTCTCCACATTGGATCAAGAACGGGGTCAGAAGGATCAAAAACTGCTAATTCATACAGAGCCATCGAACCGGCCCAACCAGCAACCAGAGCTGTATGCATTATATGAACAGAAAGCAACCGGCCGGGATCATTCAATACAACGGTATGAACACGATACCAAGGCAAACCCATGGAAATACCCCTTTATCAAAGATAAATAGACACTACGTAACTTTATTGCATTGGAAAAGACTCTACTATGACTATCCTATGGACCTCCCTTGTTCAGTGGATTGATTATTTCAGAACAGGGGTTAATATTTGTTCTATTCTGTTGGTAATAAAATAATGGAACAATTTTGTTCGTAGGAACAAAGAGAAGCAGATTTATTCTATACTCGATAAGTACCAATACGCAATGGGGGTTGATACCATTTTCTATGAGCGAATGCGTGCATACTTATTCATTTCATCGCCCTATTCATAATAATTTGACTTTATTCATCCTGTTTTTCTTTATGACTTTTTCTAATCCATGGATAAAATAAATACGATAAAAGCCAATATATATTATAAAGACAATAAAATCATATTCTTACGTTTCTACATCAAAGTGAAATACAGTACTTAGTTCTTTTTTCTTTCATTTAATGCCTATTGGTGTTCCAAAAGTCCCTTTCCGAAGTCCTGGAGAGGAAGATGCATCTTGGGTTGACGTATAGTGCGACTTGTCAGACATATTGGGTCGTATGGGATTTCCCCGTTTTCTTCCCGGATGGAGATATCCTCTGTTTCGCCCAACCAAGAAAGATTCATCGAATCATCAAAAATTTGGAGCGTGAAGTGCAATTAGATCTATTTTGGGGGGATTAATATTACTTCGAATAATTTATGGTTGGCTTGGTTGGACTAAAAAACTCAAAAATGAAGTATTCAGGCTCCGTTTAGAAAAACCCAATTTGATTGGTAATATATCTATGATTACTAGTTCTATCATAAATGATTCCGATTTGGCTTCTTTGTCAAGCGAGTTAATGTTAATAAATACTTGGTAGAAGGTGTGAAAAAAAAAAAATGGAAAAAAAAAGCAGAAAGTCATAACAAAAAGAAATGGTAAGGGGGGCATTTGTCCTATATGTGCAAATCAAAATCGGGCAAATCTTTACCCGGAGTAGAGCATAAACCTAAAAAGATGAAAGAGACCCACTCAGGAACAAAAAAATACCATCGTGATTTGGATTAAATCTCGATGAAACAATACATCAATGAGAAGTTAATTCGATGAGTTTAGTGACTTTTTTATTTTATTTACTTTATTAAATATTAAATAAAAATGAAATAAAGGAGTCAAAACTTGTGTTTATTGAAGAAGAAAAACCCTTTTGTTAGAGGTCAAAAAGAACCTGTTATCAAAAAGAACCTGTTATGAGAAAAGTGAGAAAAGAAAGAGGACTGGAATCTATACATTGATTCTTTTTTTGTTTTCGCAATTTTTTTGAACCGTATGCATCAAAAGGTGCATGTACGGTTTCTGAGGGATACACTTCTACCCTAATCAACCGACTTTATCGAGAAAGATTACTTTTTTTAGGTCAAGCAGTTGATAGCGAGATCTCAAATCAACTTATTGGTCTTATGATATATCTCAGTATCGAAGATGATACCAAGGATCTGTATTTGTTTATAAACTCTCCCGGCGGATGGGTAATACCTGGAGTAGCTATTTATGATACTATGCAATTTGTGCGACCAGATGTCCATACAATATGCATGGGGTTAGCCGCTTCAATGGGATCTTTTATCCTGGTCGGGGGAGAAATTACCAAACGTCTAGCATTCCCTCACGCTTGGCGCCAATGAGATTTTTATTTGAGAAAAAAAAGAAGACTATGCCTTCGCCCTATGAAATATGAATATTAAGTAATAATAGCATGGCACTTCGAATTCGATATGAGAAATTTTTGCATTATCAAAAAATTAGATTATGTATCGAAAGAGTAGTATGAGATAAAGGATATTTCCGATTTGCTCTTATTTATCGGGAGTCCAGTTCGGCGTCACAAACCCTTTTGTTTTTATATTGGAAGGTTCTTAACAATATTTATGTTATGTAAAGAATGAATGTGAAAAAAAAACAAGATTTTTCCCTTATTTGATTGGATCAAAAAGAAACTTTGGGATTGCTGAATCACAGACAAAAAAACAATAAAAATGAATATAAATATATAAGGCAACGGAGCCATCGTAGTATTTTTTAACTATTCCGAAAGGAAGGGTGGCATTTTGATCATTTAACCGTCTGGGTCTGATATATTCTTCTCTTTCTTCAATGGAGGGGAAAGGTCAATTTTTTTGTAGAGCCGTATGCATATGCAATGTACAAAAGATGCCCGTACGGTTGTTCAATTCTATCTTTTTCCTATTATTCTTTATCTTTCTTTTTTCTTCCTTCATCATGTGAGATAGAGGAGGACCCTTTGATTATGTTATATCATCAGGGTAATGATCCATCAACCTGCTAGTTCGTTTTATGAGGCACAAACGGGAGAATTTATCCTGGAAGCGGAAGAACTGCTGAAACTGCGTGAAACCCTCACAAGGGTTTATGTACAAAGAACAGGCAAACCCCTATGGGTTGTATCCGAAGACATGGAAAGAGATGTTTTTATGTCAGCAACAGAAGCACAAGCTTATGGAATTGTTGATCTTGTAACGGTTGAATGAAAATAACATGGATTTCATGCAAATCCGCGATTTGAGATTTTATTTCTGAGTTTAATATTCTATTAAATAGAAGGGATTCATAATCATCCGGTTAGGATCAATCTAAACCAGTCCATTATGTATACAATTCAACATGCCAACTATTAAACAACTTATTAGAAATACAAGACAGCCAATCAGAAATGTCACGAAATCCCCCGCTCTTCGGGGATGCCCTCAGCGTCGAGGAACATGTACTCGGGTGTATGTGCGACTTGTTTAGATCATATCATGAGCTGGCACAAAAGCAAGAAAACAACCTTTCCAGTATGAATGATTAGTACCGGCGAATAGGATAGAATGGAAGAAGGGACTCTATTCACTATCTAAAAAACTAAGAAAATCTATCATATCCCTTCATTGTGTATGAATTTTATGGTTTCCATTGGTGCAAATCCAATTACGATGAGAAGCAATTCTCCATTGGTAGCAAATGGTTATCCATTAAGCGGAGGAAATCTTATTTTAAAAGCATAAAGATTAGGCTCCTACTCTGGCAAGAACGGACTAAGAGGGTCAGCTACTCAGCTAATTTTCATAATTAAATACCGTTACTGTATAGGTAGATCTCGTTGTGAAAGACCTATTACTAGATAATTCATGGGTAGAGCCAAAAAGGATGAACTATACAAGTTATCAATAACGTTGATTAAATGAAGTAAAGGCTCCGGTGTATAGAGAAGATCTCACCGTTTAAGAAGTCACCATAGAAACGATGGAACCCACAATTTCTTTATCCATTTATATTTTTGATTTTACACTTATAGCAGAATACAATTTATTATTTCTTTCTTATTTCGCCTAACAACTAAAAAAATAAAAAAAAGAAAAAATCGTGGTCGGGAAGGTTATAGCAGCCAAAGCCATTGGAATTTTTATTTTATACATTGGAAAAATCCGTTTTGTTATTAATAGATTAGGAAAGGGGAAAAGAATAACTGAAAGAAAAGAAATCAATTAGTTATTCGTCAAGGTTTCATCTATTCAATGACTAGAATTAGACGGGGATATATAGCTCGGAGACGTAGAACAAAAATTCGTTTATTTACATCAAGCTTTCGGGGGGCCCATTCAAGACTTACTCGAACGATTACTCAACAGAAAATAAGAGCTTTGGTTTCGGCTCATCGGGATCGGGATAGTAAAAAGAGAAATTTTCGTCGTTTGTGGATCATTCGAATAAACGCAGTAATTCGCGAAAGGGCAGTATCCTATAGTTATAGTAGATTAATACATGATCTGTACAAGAGACAGCTGCTTCTTAATCGTAAAATACTTGCACAAATAGCTATATCAAATAGGAATTGTCTTTATATGATTTCTAATGAGATCATCAAAGAAGTAGATTGTAAAGAATCCAGCGGGATAATTTAAAGGGAGTTTCCCGGAGTTCATTCTCCGGGAAGGTAGAGTCTAAATTACTATGATAAAATATACTAAAGTAGTCAAAATGAATGAACGCGTTCAATAAAAAAAGCTTTCTCCAATTCGTTTTTTTTTTCTTACGACACGATAATCAAATCTGGATTCTCGGAAAAACACTAATCTGTGTTTAAGTTCGGATTAAAATTATGATTCAAGTGAAGAAAGAGTAAGCCTATTTATTTCTGGTTCTAAGACCAGTAGTTCTAGCAGTCGACTCGGTTCTTTCAAATTGTTTCTCATTATTTAGAAAGGGTAACAAAGATAAAATACGAGCTTGTTTTATAGCAATAGTAATTAATCGTTGTTGTTTCAAGGTCAATCTATTCACCCGTCTAGATAATATTTTTCCTTGTTCACTAATAAATCGACTAATTAAACTCATGTTTCTATAATCAATTCGATCCCCCGATTGAATCGGGGGCAAACGCCTACGAAAAGATCGCTTGGATTTAAGAAAAGATCGCTTGGATTTATCCATGGTTTGTTTTAGTTTATTCCTTATCCCGAAAATCCTATTTCTCAATTCGAATTCATTTTAAAGCTACTCTAAATAGGATTTGTTTATTTTCTATTTAAATATGTTATATATAATGCTATTTTTACCCTTCCTTGAAAGGGTAACATAGAAGTACTCAGTTCGATCTATTTCTTTATCTCCCCATGAATTGTATGCTTGTAACAATAGGGACAGAATTTTTTCAATTCTAATCGATTAGGCGTATTGTGCCGATTCTTTTGAGTAATATATCTGGAAATGCCCGTTGATACCCTATTAACACCGTTTCGAGTACAACTGGTACATTCCAAAATTATCGTTACTCGTACATCTTTACCCTTGGCCATGAGCCCTCCTTTGGGTTTTTTATTTACTCAACTCTTCTATTTTGAATTCGAAACGAAGAAGAAGAAAGGAAGGAAAAAAATAGAAATTACTAACTTGAAATACAATTCTAAAAAGATAGTAAATGAAAGTTATAGTAACTAAATAAGTAATACAAAAATTTCGAAACTATATTTCAAATCGAAGTACAGTATTTTATTTTTCATTTAAATATCTTGTAATACTTTTTCCTTAGGCCCATATTTTCTATTCTAACCCCATCCCTTTATTATTAATATTCATTTAATTCGAACCCAAACCCACGTCTCGCAGATGTTGAATCCACTTTTATTTTTTCTCTTTCCTCCCTTTTTAGAATAAGGGAGGAAAGAGAAAAAATAAAAGTGGATTCAACATCTGCGAGACGTGGGTTTGGGTTCGAATTAAATGAATATTAATAATAAAGGGATGGGGTTAGAATAGAAAATATGGGCCTAAGGAAAAAGTATTACAAGATATTTAAATGAAAAATAAAATACTGTACTTCGATTTGAAATATAGTTTCGAAATTTTTGTATTACTTATTTAGTTACTATAACTTTCATTTACTATCTTTTTAGAATTGTATTTCAAGTTAGTAATTTCTATTTTTTTCCTTCCTTTCTTCTTCTTCGTTTCGAATTCAAAATAGAAGAGTTGAGTAAATAAAAAACCCAAAGGAGGGCTCATGGCCAAGGGTAAAGATGTACGAGTAACGATAATTTTGGAATGTACCAGTTGTACTCGAAACGGTGTTAATAGGGTATCAACGGGCATTTCCAGATATATTACTCAAAAGAATCGGCACAATACGCCTAATCGATTAGAATTGAAAAAATTCTGTCCCTATTGTTACAAGCATACAATTCATGGGGAGATAAAGAAATAGATCGAACTGAGTACTTCTATGTTACCCTTTCAAGGAAGGGTAAAAATAGCATTATATATAACATATTTAAATAGAAAATAAACAAATCCTATTTAGAGTAGCTTTAAAATGAATTCGAATTGAGAAATAGGATTTTCGGGATAAGGAATAAACTAAAACAAACCATGGATAAATCCAAGCGATCTTTTCTTAAATCCAAGCGATCTTTTCGTAGGCGTTTGCCCCCGATTCAATCGGGGGATCGAATTGATTATAGAAACATGAGTTTAATTAGTCGATTTATTAGTGAACAAGGAAAAATATTATCTAGACGGGTGAATAGATTGACCTTGAAACAACAACGATTAATTACTATTGCTATAAAACAAGCTCGTATTTTATCTTTGTTACCCTTTCTAAATAATGAGAAACAATTTGAAAGAACCGAGTCGACTGCTAGAACTACTGGTCTTAGAACCAGAAATAAATAGGCTTACTCTTTCTTCACTTGAATCATAATTTTAATCCGAACTTAAACACAGATTAGTGTTTTTCCGAGAATCCAGATTTGATTATCGTGTCGTAAGAAAAAAAAAACGAATTGGAGAAAGCTTTTTTTATTGAACGCGTTCATTCATTTTGACTACTTTAGTATATTTTATCATAGTAATTTAGACTCTACCTTCCCGGAGAATGAACTCCGGGAAACTCCCTTTAAATTATCCCGCTGGATTCTTTACAATCTACTTCTTTGATGATCTCATTAGAAATCATATAAAGACAATTCCTATTTGATATAGCTATTTGTGCAAGTATTTTACGATTAAGAAGCAGCTGTCTCTTGTACAGATCATGTATTAATCTACTATAACTATAGGATACTGCCCTTTCGCGAATTACTGCGTTTATTCGAATGATCCACAAACGACGAAAATTTCTCTTTTTACTATCCCGATCCCGATGAGCCGAAACCAAAGCTCTTATTTTCTGTTGAGTAATCGTTCGAGTAAGTCTTGAATGGGCCCCCCGAAAGCTTGATGTAAATAAACGAATTTTTGTTCTACGTCTCCGAGCTATATATCCCCGTCTAATTCTAGTCATTGAATAGATGAAACCTTGACGAATAACTAATTGATTTCTTTTCTTTCAGTTATTCTTTTCCCCTTTCCTAATCTATTAATAACAAAACGGATTTTTCCAATGTATAAAATAAAAATTCCAATGGCTTTGGCTGCTATAACCTTCCCGACCACGATTTTTTCTTTTTTTTATTTTTTTAGTTGTTAGGCGAAATAAGAAAGAAATAATAAATTGTATTCTGCTATAAGTGTAAAATCAAAAATATAAATGGATAAAGAAATTGTGGGTTCCATCGTTTCTATGGTGACTTCTTAAACGGTGAGATCTTCTCTATACACCGGAGCCTTTACTTCATTTAATCAACGTTATTGATAACTTGTATAGTTCATCCTTTTTGGCTCTACCCATGAATTATCTAGTAATAGGTCTTTCACAACGAGATCTACCTATACAGTAACGGTATTTAATTATGAAAATTAGCTGAGTAGCTGACCCTCTTAGTCCGTTCTTGCCAGAGTAGGAGCCTAATCTTTATGCTTTTAAAATAAGATTTCCTCCGCTTAATGGATAACCATTTGCTACCAATGGAGAATTGCTTCTCATCGTAATTGGATTTGCACCAATGGAAACCATAAAATTCATACACAATGAAGGGATATGATAGATTTTCTTAGTTTTTTAGATAGTGAATAGAGTCCCTTCTTCCATTCTATCCTATTCGCCGGTACTAATCATTCATACTGGAAAGGTTGTTTTCTTGCTTTTGTGCCAGCTCATGATATGATCTAAACAAGTCGCACATACACCCGAGTACATGTTCCTCGACGCTGAGGGCATCCCCGAAGAGCGGGGGATTTCGTGACATTTCTGATTGGCTGTCTTGTATTTCTAATAAGTTGTTTAATAGTTGGCATGTTGAATTGTATACATAATGGACTGGTTTAGATTGATCCTAACCGGATGATTATGAATCCCTTCTATTTAATAGAATATTAAACTCAGAAATAAAATCTCAAATCGCGGATTTGCATGAAATCCATGTTATTTTCATTCAACCGTTACAAGATCAACAATTCCATAAGCTTGTGCTTCTGTTGCTGACATAAAAACATCTCTTTCCATGTCTTCGGATACAACCCATAGGGGTTTGCCTGTTCTTTGTACATAAACCCTTGTGAGGGTTTCACGCAGTTTCAGCAGTTCTTCCGCTTCCAGGATAAATTCTCCCGTTTGTGCCTCATAAAACGAACTAGCAGGTTGATGGATCATTACCCTGATGATATAACATAATCAAAGGGTCCTCCTCTATCTCACATGATGAAGGAAGAAAAAAGAAAGATAAAGAATAATAGGAAAAAGATAGAATTGAACAACCGTACGGGCATCTTTTGTACATTGCATATGCATACGGCTCTACAAAAAAATTGACCTTTCCCCTCCATTGAAGAAAGAGAAGAATATATCAGACCCAGACGGTTAAATGATCAAAATGCCACCCTTCCTTTCGGAATAGTTAAAAAATACTACGATGGCTCCGTTGCCTTATATATTTATATTCATTTTTATTGTTTTTTTGTCTGTGATTCAGCAATCCCAAAGTTTCTTTTTGATCCAATCAAATAAGGGAAAAATCTTGTTTTTTTTTCACATTCATTCTTTACATAACATAAATATTGTTAAGAACCTTCCAATATAAAAACAAAAGGGTTTGTGACGCCGAACTGGACTCCCGATAAATAAGAGCAAATCGGAAATATCCTTTATCTCATACTACTCTTTCGATACATAATCTAATTTTTTGATAATGCAAAAATTTCTCATATCGAATTCGAAGTGCCATGCTATTATTACTTAATATTCATATTTCATAGGGCGAAGGCATAGTCTTCTTTTTTTTCTCAAATAAAAATCTCATTGGCGCCAAGCGTGAGGGAATGCTAGACGTTTGGTAATTTCTCCCCCGACCAGGATAAAAGATCCCATTGAAGCGGCTAACCCCATGCATATTGTATGGACATCTGGTCGCACAAATTGCATAGTATCATAAATAGCTACTCCAGGTATTACCCATCCGCCGGGAGAGTTTATAAACAAATACAGATCCTTGGTATCATCTTCGATACTGAGATATATCATAAGACCAATAAGTTGATTTGAGATCTCGCTATCAACTGCTTGACCTAAAAAAAGTAATCTTTCTCGATAAAGTCGGTTGATTAGGGTAGAAGTGTATCCCTCAGAAACCGTACATGCACCTTTTGATGCATACGGTTCAAAAAAATTGCGAAAACAAAAAAAGAATCAATGTATAGATTCCAGTCCTCTTTCTTTTCTCACTTTTCTCATAACAGGTTCTTTTTGATAACAGGTTCTTTTTGACCTCTAACAAAAGGGTTTTTCTTCTTCAATAAACACAAGTTTTGACTCCTTTATTTCATTTTTATTTAATATTTAATAAAGTAAATAAAATAAAAAAGTCACTAAACTCATCGAATTAACTTCTCATTGATGTATTGTTTCATCGAGATTTAATCCAAATCACGATGGTATTTTTTTGTTCCTGAGTGGGTCTCTTTCATCTTTTTAGGTTTATGCTCTACTCCGGGTAAAGATTTGCCCGATTTTGATTTGCACATATAGGACAAATGCCCCCCTTACCATTTCTTTTTGTTATGACTTTCTGCTTTTTTTTTCCATTTTTTTTTTTTCACACCTTCTACCAAGTATTTATTAACATTAACTCGCTTGACAAAGAAGCCAAATCGGAATCATTTATGATAGAACTAGTAATCATAGATATATTACCAATCAAATTGGGTTTTTCTAAACGGAGCCTGAATACTTCATTTTTGAGTTTTTTAGTCCAACCAAGCCAACCATAAATTATTCGAAGTAATATTAATCCCCCCAAAATAGATCTAATTGCACTTCACGCTCCAAATTTTTGATGATTCGATGAATCTTTCTTGGTTGGGCGAAACAGAGGATATCTCCATCCGGGAAGAAAACGGGGAAATCCCATACGACCCAATATGTCTGACAAGTCGCACTATACGTCAACCCAAGATGCATCTTCCTCTCCAGGACTTCGGAAAGGGACTTTTGGAACACCAATAGGCATTAAATGAAAGAAAAAAGAACTAAGTACTGTATTTCACTTTGATGTAGAAACGTAAGAATATGATTTTATTGTCTTTATAATATATATTGGCTTTTATCGTATTTATTTTATCCATGGATTAGAAAAAGTCATAAAGAAAAACAGGATGAATAAAGTCAAATTATTATGAATAGGGCGATGAAATGAATAAGTATGCACGCATTCGCTCATAGAAAATGGTATCAACCCCCATTGCGTATTGGTACTTATCGAGTATAGAATAAATCTGCTTCTCTTTGTTCCTACGAACAAAATTGTTCCATTATTTTATTACCAACAGAATAGAACAAATATTAACCCCTGTTCTGAAATAATCAATCCACTGAACAAGGGAGGTCCATAGGATAGTCATAGTAGAGTCTTTTCCAATGCAATAAAGTTACGTAGTGTCTATTTATCTTTGATAAAGGGGTATTTCCATGGGTTTGCCTTGGTATCGTGTTCATACCGTTGTATTGAATGATCCCGGCCGGTTGCTTTCTGTTCATATAATGCATACAGCTCTGGTTGCTGGTTGGGCCGGTTCGATGGCTCTGTATGAATTAGCAGTTTTTGATCCTTCTGACCCCGTTCTTGATCCAATGTGGAGACAGGGTATGTTTGTTATACCCTTCATGACTCGTTTAGGAATTACCAATTCATGGGGTGGTTGGAGTATCACAGGGGGAACTGTAACGAATCCGGGTATTTGGAGTTACGAGGGTGTAGCTGGGGCACATATTGTGTTTTCTGGTTTATGCTTTTTGGCAGCCATCTGGCATTGGGTATATTGGGATCTAGAAATATTTTGCGATGAACGTACAGGAAAACCTTCTTTGGATTTGCCCAAGATCTTTGGAATTCATTTATTTCTTTCAGGAGTGGCTTGCTTTGGTTTTGGTGCATTTCATGTAACAGGCTTGTATGGTCCTGGAATATGGGTGTCCGATCCTTATGGACTAACGGGAAAAGTACAACCTGTAAATCCAGCATGGGGCGTGGAAGGTTTTGATCCTTTTGTTCCGGGCGGAATAGCTTCTCATCACATTGCAGCAGGGACATTGGGCATATTAGCGGGGTTATTCCATCTTAGTGTCCGCCCGCCACAACGTCTATACAAAGGATTGCGTATGGGAAATATTGAAACCGTTCTTTCCAGCAGTATCGCTGCTGTCTTTTTTGCGGCTTTTGTTGTTGCTGGAACTATGTGGTATGGTTCAGCAACTACTCCGATCGAATTATTTGGGCCCACTCGTTATCAATGGGATCAGGGGTACTTTCAGCAAGAGATATATCGAAGAGTTAGTGCTGGACTAGCCCAGAATCAAAGTTTATCAGAAGCCTGGTCTAAAATTCCTGAAAAATTAGCTTTTTATGATTACATCGGAAATAATCCGGCGAAAGGAGGATTATTCAGGGCGGGCTCGATGGATAGCGGGGATGGAATAGCGGTTGGATGGTTAGGACACCCCATCTTTCGAGATAAAGAAGGACGGGAACTTTTTGTACGTCGTATGCCTACTTTTTTTGAAACATTTCCAGTCGTTTTGGTAGACGGCGACGGAATTGTTAGAGCGGATGTTCCTTTTAGAAGGGCAGAATCGAAGTATAGTGTTGAACAAGTAGGTGTAACTGTTGAGTTCTACGGCGGCGAACTCAATGGAGTCAGTTATAGCGATCCTGCTACTGTGAAAAAATATGCTAGACGCGCTCAATTAGGTGAAATTTTTGAATTAGATCGTGCTACTTTGAAATCCGATGGTGTTTTTCGTAGCAGTCCAAGGGGTTGGTTTACTTTTGGACATGCTTCGTTTGCTTTGCTTTTCTTCTTCGGACACATTTGGCATGGTGCTAGAACCTTGTTCAGAGATGTTTTTGCTGGTATTGACCCGGATTTGGATGCTCAAGTAGAATTTGGAGCATTCCAAAAACTTGGGGATCCAACTACAAGAAGACAAGCAGTCTGATACAACACTGCTTTGGTATCTTTTGCCTCTATTTTCTTTTTTGAATTTGTCATAGGGTACCCGAAAGAAATCTTGATTTGAATCACCATTTTTTTACTTTTTGTTTTTCTTTATCCGGGAGATAATCTTCCAAAAGAAAAAAAAAAAAGAAACAAACAGGTATGGAAGCTATAATTGTAAACCGCGATCGAATCTATGGAAGCACTGGTTTATACATTCCTTTTAGTCTCGACTCTAGGGATAATTTTTTTCGCTATCTTTTTTCGAGAACCTCCTAAAGTTCCAACTAAAAAGATAAAATGATTTTTCATTATCTCAATTGAAGTAATGAGCCTCCCAATATTGGGAGGCTCATTACTTCAACTAGTCCCCATG
>JAMWEH010002110.1:10000-12500 GCA_024721245.1 Mitragyna speciosa | reverse complement strand
ACGCCCATTCTTACGTGAACCAATTCTCGGTATAGCTTTTGCCATATTTTATCATCTCATAAATATGAGTCGGAGATATGGATATATCCATTTCATGTTAAAACAGATTCCTTATTTTTTATGTATCGCTTGCTTTATCGAGTCTGATTATCCCTGTCTTTGTTTATGTCTCGGGTTGGAACAAATTACTATAATTCGTCCCCGCCTACGGATTAGTCGACATTTTTCACAAATTTTACGAACAGAAGCTCTTATTTTCATATTTGTCATTCCTTATCTTAAATCTGAATCTACTTCTTGAAAGAAAATAAGTTTCTTTAGATTTTGCATCTTGAATCATATTCTCACGAAAGGGATGTTCAAGTTAAAATAAAAAATCACCTAATCCTTCGAATCCTTGTTGCGGAGTCGATAAATTATGCGTCCTCTGGTTGAATCATAACGACTTACTTCAATTTTGACTCTATCTCCTGGTAGTATCCGTATAAAACTGCGTCGGATCTTTCCTGAAACATAACCTAGAATCAGATCTTCATTATCTAAACGAACCCGGAACATGCCATTGGGAAGCGATTCGGTAATTAAACCTTCATGAATCCATTTTTGTTCTTTCATTCCAGGTAAAGCCCCCTTGAAGTATCAACTAATGGAGGAGGAACAATATTAGACAACTCGTCCCTTTTCTTTTTTTTTTACAATTACAAATAGTAAGTTTTGAATCCAATTTGTATATTAAAAAGATTACCATATATAACATAAAATTTCTCCACCGATTCCTTCTAGTCGAGCCTCTCGGTCTGTCATTATACCTCGAGAAGTAGAAATAATTACAATTCCCATCCCGCCTAAAATTCGAGGAATTCGTTGAGAGTTAGAATAAATTCGTAGACCAGGTCGACTGATCCGTTTTAAATTTAAAATATTTCTATAGGGGCCTTTCCTATTCCTTCTATGTCGCAGCGTTAAAACCAAAAAATATTTGTTGTTTTCTCGATGTTTTCTCACGTTTTCGATAAAACCTTCTCGTAAAAGTATTTTAACAATATTTTCGGTAATATTAGTAGATGTTATTCGAACCACTCTTTTTTATCCATATCAGCATTTCTTATAGAGGTTATTATCTCAGCAATAGTGTCCCTACCCATGATGAACTAAAATTGTTAGTGATTCCAAATTTGATATAATCAACATGTCTTTCTTTTTTTACTTATTTGTTTATGAATAATTAATAAAGGTATATACGTGAGATACAATCTATTTATTAATCTATTTCTTTCAAATACCCTATTAGAAACATATCACGATCTTGGTTTATAATACCTCGGGAGCTAATGAAACTATTTTAGTAAAATTTAATTGTCTCAACTCCCGTGCGATCGCGCCAAAAATTCGAGTTCCTTTGGGATTTCCTTCTTGATCAATAATAACTGCAGCGTTGTCATCATATCGTATTATCATACCATTGTCACGTTTGAGTTCTTTACAGGTACGCACAATTACAGCTCTGACCACCTCTGATCTTTCTAGGGGCATATTTGGTACTGCTTCTTTGATAACAGCAACAATAACGTCACCAATATGAGCATATCGACGATTGCTAGCTCCTATGATTCGAATACACATCAATTCTCGAGCCCCGCTGTTATCTGCTACATTTAAATGGGTCTGAGGTTGAATCATATCATTTTGTAATCTGTTCTTTCAATGCAAAAGACGAAGAAAAAAAAAAAAAGAAATATTCTTTGTCTAAAATAAAAAAATTTGCAATTTTCCAAGACCCATTTCTCTTGGTTCTACTTTTTTATCCTTTATCCCGAAATAATGAATTGAGTCCGTATAGGCATTTTGGATGCTGCTATTGAAATAGCCGTTCTAGCTATACTTTCTGTTACTCCGCCCATTTCATAAAGTATTCGACCTGGTTTAACAACAGCTACCCAATATTCGGGGGACCCCTTACCTGAGCCCATACGCGTTTCGGCGGGTCTTACTGTAATTGGTTTGTCTGGAAATATACGTACCCATATTTTTCCACCACGACGTACATTTCGTGTCATTGCTCGTCGACCTGCTTCTATTTGTCTAGCTGTGATCCAAGCAGGTTCAAGTGCCTGAAGGGCATATTTACCGAAACATATATCATTCCCTCGATAAGATATTCCTTTCATTCTTCCTCTATGTTGTTTACGGAATCTGGTTCTTTTGGGGTTATAGTTGATGGTTCTTTCTGAATTCCATCTCTACTACAGAACCAGACGTGAGAATTTCTTCTCATCTGGCTCCTCGCGAATATGAATAAAAGGATTCAAAAATAAAAATATTCAATTTGAGGTAAGATAGAATTTTAATTAATTAATAAAATAGATATGTATTTATTTAATACATTTGAATCGTGGGATTCTTTGAGATTTCATCTAATCTATTAGTAATTTGTGTATCTTGTTTGAATAGATAACTAAACATTTTCTATTTTAGAAATCCTATTGTTATTTTTTTTTAT
>JAMWEH010001581.1:0-22130 GCA_024721245.1 Mitragyna speciosa | reverse complement strand
CACTGGGCTTATTTTAGAATTGAGAAACTGTTATTTTGTTCCCGTACTTACCAAAAACATCATTTCTATTTCATTATTAGATTTGGATGGCTTTACCATTATTCACAACAATAAAAGTTGTTCTTTTTCACGTGATGGTATTACTTATGGTACTGGTACATTAATTAATGGTTTATATATTCTAGATAAAGAAATGTCCATGCTCAACATAAACACCAAGAAATAAAAATTAGATATTATGAATCAATCATACCTTTGGCATTGTAGACTTGATCATGTAAATGAAAACGTATATCCAAGTTACATAAAGATGGATACTTTGGACTCATTTGATTATGAATCATTTGGGACATGCGAATCTTGTTTGCTTAGCAAAATGACCAAGACACCTTTTACCGGAAAGGGTGAACGTGCTAGTGATCTTCTTGAGCTTATACATTGATGTGCGCACGGTTGCGTTGCCAAGAAAGTCTTAGATTTCAGGTATGCAACTCGTTGAACTCAAGACCTCGTTTGATTCGTGAACCAAGGAACCCTTGACGTGGAGTTGTTTTGCCTTGAATTTTTCCTTGAAGATGAGCACACCTAAGAACAACTAGAATTAGACCAAGTTGAGCGAGTTCAATCGTCTAACCTAATTAACTCTAAGACTTGATCAAAAACTCAAGAAAAACTCTAAGCGAAGTTGGTGGTCGCCACAAGCAAGTTTGATAAACCAAGAGTAGTTCTTAATCGACAAAGAATTAAGAAAATTCTCTCAATAGAGAAAAACACACGATTTTTCCGAATAATTCTTACTCAAAATCGTATGAACAGTAACATGCCTATTTATAAGCTTACAAAGAAAAGTCTAGAAGCTTAAAATAAAGTAAACTACTAAAACTAGTTGTAACCTATTACAATTGGTAACTAACTAAAAGTTACAACTTGTAAGATTTAGAAAACTTAACAAAAACATAATTAACTACAAAAATTATTAAAAATTCGTCCAAAATCAGACCATGGACTGGACATCCTCCCTTAAGCTCCATTGAGCCTCCATTTAGCAACTTTAAGGGCCCTCCAAACAAGTCCAAGTAACCAGCCCCTTTTAAGATTGTTTTGGACAGTTTAATATCTTCTTTTGGGCCTTCTTTATATGTTGGCTTGATCCACAACCAATACTTTATCCCTTGACCCAATGCGCTAACTTGAACAAAGTGAATTTTAAGCTTGTAAACAAGCCCAAAATCATAAGTTAAGAACAAGCAACTATGCTTCAACGTTCCAGCCAAGATTATCAGCCACTTGAGTTTAAATTGATCCATATAATCAGCCTCTTCAAGTCCTCCAAGTGTAGCTCCAAATCCAACAAGTGTAGGTACACTTTGATTCATATCATACATACTGATGTTTGTGGCCCAATGTCGATTCATGCTAGAGGTGGTTTCTCTTTCTTCATCACTTTCACAGATGACCATTCTATATATGGTTATGTGTTTCTAATGAAGCACAAGTTCGAGGCCTTTGAAAAGTTCAAAGTATTTAGAGCTGAAGTTGAAAAACAACTTGGTAAGAGTATCAAAACACTTAGATCTAATCAAGGTGGAGAATACTTAAGTCAAGAGTTTCAACAATATCTAAAGAAAAATAGGATTATTCCTCAATGGACTCTTCCATACATATCACAACTCAATGGTGTGTCTGAAAGGAGAAATCGTACTTTATTGGATATGGTACGTTCTATGATGGGCCATGCATCACTTCCTAGTTTGTTTTGGGGTTATGTCTTAGATTCCACCTCCTATGTACTCAACTGTTTTCCATCTAAATCTGTTGATACCACACCTTATGAGATTTGGTATGATAAGAAATCAAATCTTAATCACTTGAAGATTTGGGACTGTTTTGCTTATGTGAAGCGGAACATGTCAGATAAGCTTGCAGCTAAGTTTGACGAAGGCTTGTTTGTGGGGAATCCTAGAGAGAGTCATGGATATTACTTCTACAATTCCCTTGAGCAAAAGGTTTTGTTTCAAGACATGCTACTTTTCTAGAAAAATTGTTTATTCTTGAAAGAAGTAGTGGGAGTAAAGTAGAACTTGAAAAAATTCAAGAACCACAAAGTAGTCAACAGTTAGAACAAGAGCTTACACCACATGTTGATGAGGCACAGTTGGAAGCTCAAAATACACAAGAATTTCGTAGATCTAATAAAACACGTTATGCTCCTGAGAGATATAGATTTCTCATAAGTGAGAGCAATGATATGTTAGTCGTGTATGATGACGATCCTACTAGCTATAAAGAAACTATGTCTAATGTGAACTCTTTGAAGTGGCGCGAAGCCATGAAATTCGAAATAGATTTCATGTACGAGAACAAGGTATGGACCTTGGTCAAGTCACCTGAAGGGATTGAACTCATAGGGTGCAAGTGGGTCTTTAAAAGAAAGACTGGCATGGATGGCAACATTGTTACCTATAAAGCAAGGTTAGTGGCAAAAGGTTATAAACAAAGGCAAGGAATTGACTTTAAAGAAACCTTTTCACCAGTAGCTATGCTTAAATTTATTAGAATTTTCTTGCCATAACTGCTTATTATGATTATGAGATTTGGCAAATAGATGTCAAGACTATGTTCCTTAATAGGAATTTGCAAGAAAATGTGTACATGACACAACCCGAGGGTTTTGACTCCATTAATAGTTATAAGGTATGCAAGCTACAAAAGTCCATTTATGGACTTAAGCAAGTTTCAAAGAGTTGGAACATTCATTTTGATGAGACAATCAAAGAGTTTGGTTTTCTCAAAAACGAAGATGAGTCTTGTGTCTATAAGAAGGTGAATGAGAGTGTTGTTATTTTCTTAATACTTTACGTGGATAACATATTGTTGATGGGAAACAACATACCTTTGCTACAAATCGTAAAGGTATGGCTGTCCAAAAGTTTCTTCATGAAGGATTTAGGAGAGGCAACCTACATTCTGAGAATTAGGATCTATAGCGATATATCCAAGAGATTGCTTTGTCTCAATCAATCGACATATATAGACAAGATGCTAAAGAAGTTTAGCATGGAGCAATCGAAGAAAGCATACTTACCATTGAGGCATGGGATTACTCTTTCGAGAGACATGTGTCCTAAGACACCTATCGAGATTGATAACATGCAAAAGATTCCAAGCTAACCCTGTTGATGGGAAACAACATACCTTTGTTACAAACCGTAAAGGTATGGTTGTCCAAAAGCTTCTTCATGAAGGATCTAGGAGAGGCAACCTACATTTTAGGAATTAGGATCTATAGCGATAGATCCAAGAGGTTGCTTTGTCTCAATTAATCGACATACATAGATAAGATGTTAAAGAAGTTTAGCATGGAGCAATCGAAGAATGCGTACTTACCATTGAGGCATGGGATTACTCTTTCGAGAGACATGTGTCCTAAGACACCTATCGAGATTGATAGCATGCAAAAGATTCCTTATGCCTCGGCAATAGGATCCATTATGTATGCTATGCTATGTACGAGACCCGATGTCTCTTATGCTCTAAGTGTTATGAGTAGATTCCAAGCTAACCCTGGTGAGGGTCACTGGGTAGCTATCAAGAGTATTCTTAAGTACTTGAGAAGAATTAAAGAATTATTCTTGGTTTATGGAGGACACATTTTAGAAGTGTCTGGTTTCACTGATGCGAGTTTTCAGTCGGATAAAGATGATAGCAAGTCACAATTTGGATTCGTATTCGCGTTAAATGGTGGTGTTGTGAGTTGGAAGAGTTCAAAGCAAGAGACTACCACTGATTCTACAACTGAAGCTGAGTACATTGGTGCTTCTAAAGCTGCAAAAGAGGTTATTTGGATTAAGAAGTTCATCACTGAGCTAGGAGTAGTTCCTTCCATTGTTGATCCTATACTTTTGTATTGTGACAACAATGGCGCCATCACCTAAACAAAGGAACTTAGATTTCATCAACAATCCAAACACGTAATTAGATGTTACCATCTTATTAGAGAAATAGCAGGTAGGAATGATGTGAAGATAGAAAAGGTTTCCACTGATGACAACATAGCTGATCATCTCACTAAGGCCTTATCCCAGAAAAAATATGATGCTTATGTAAATGCTTTTGGCCTAATACAAATGAGTAATTGGTTTTAGTACAAGTGGGGGTTTGTTAGTGTATGCCCTAAAATCAAGTTGGTTTAAGGTTTTTTGAATTTACACTTATTTATGTTATATTTATTCATGTGGTATTTTTTTTTATCAACTATACTTGTATTTCCATGTTACTTGTTTGTTTGATAAAGTTCTTAGGATATTGACTGTGTATTAGAGAATGTAAGGGATACAATTATGAAACTCTAATACATAAAGTCATATTCTTAAATATCCCTAGTCATAGTATTAATGAGATTGGACATCATTAATGCGGATAGACTAGCACATACTTTGCCTCTACTTATAGTAAGTAGTAGTTAATCTCATTGACTATGGAGTGCGTGACACCTAACTTGGTATGTGGATGCTTGTTTGAGAACAAGTTCATTGGATTGATCTGCCAAGAGTTTTAACTATAGTGTCAATGGTTGAACTCTTAATGGCAATGGTGTAAGTGATCCTTTGACTTGAGATTATCATAGTATCTTGAGTGTGGATTGCTATACTTTGACTCTATTCCTCGGTGCCCGTGAAAAAGGTAGTCCATAGGTTAGAGATTGGGTATAGTTTGAAGCATAGAAAGATAGTGAGTAATCAATATAGTATTCATTGCTTCTTGATAGGAGATTATAACCCTTTATGGCCACTTGTTGGAAATATTAACTCATAAACCTTCTGCAGAAGTGATGGTATAACTTGTAAGTAATTTCAAGGTTATACATCATGGAGAGTTATATTTCTAGAACAAGAAAATATAAATTAGTCATTTAATAGTATGCACTATACTTTTAGACTAATTGGGATATAGTGTCGTGAAAGGATATTAATTACATGGTAACATTGTTATTGATAGGTATAGTCTACCATATGACTTTCCTATTCACTTGGGTGGTCACGATGCATTGCTAGATGCCACTCATGATCTATAAGTACGAATTAATTAATTGTGAACTAATGATAAATTAAAGTGTTTAATTTATCTAGCTCTTAATTAATTGATTAATGAGTTATAATTTGTACTTATTGCCAACGTGAATGGAACCTAATGTGTCACACACATAAAGAACAAAATCTTTGGGTTAAAATGTAATTAAGGTAAGTATGAGATACTTATGGGGTTAATTTATGAGATAAATTAACCTAAAGCACTTATTTATAAATATTCTAAGTCTTGTAGGAAATTAGTTTCCTAAAAGAAATAAAGTAACTAATTGGTTTCCTTACGGAATAGAATTCCTAAAGGAGAAGGTTTAGTTTAAAGAAATTTACCTAAACCTTCTTAGTTTAAAATTAACTTCATTTACTAAAAGACTAGAACACTTCCTCTATAAATAGGTTCATGTTTTGACTCTTGAATTATTATTGAAACACAGAAGAAAACTAGTGAGAGAAAATCCCCAGGAAAATCTGCCACCCCCTCTCTCTCTCTAGTGGCAATTTTTCTCTCTATCCTTTTTCATAATTGTTAGGCTTTTTCTTCATCTTGTGTTTTTAATTAATTCAAGGGATTTAGCACTCAAAAGTCAAAGCAAGCAAGCCTTCAAAGGTTCTCAAAGAAGTTGTTCATGTGGATATCGTTAGAGGCTCTACACTTGGAGGGCTTTCGTGGTAGATCTAACCTCTTCATCGAAGGATCTTTGCCTAATATCATAGAAATCTTCTGTGCTAAAGGTAGTCTTCGTAAGAACACCCTTATAATTGTATAGATATATCAAAGAGGTCCATAGTTAAGGTAATAAAATCTTTATTTTTTCGTTGCATAACCTATGTTATTACCTTACAAAGCAACCTTGAAAGCACTGTAGAAATTATAAGATTTATGATGATCATGTCTTTGATTGTATCTTGCTTGTCATTGGTTTTTGTTATCCTGAATGAAATTTAGCTTCAAGGAAGCGGAATGTATTTTGGCTGCAAATTGACGAATGTCAAATTTTTTTTATATAGTAATTAGTCCTTTTACACTCAAACAAGTAATAATACCTAATCTCCCATGAATTACAAGTGCATAGGATGCATGTGAGTACATTGATGTTAGGGTCAAATCCCACAGAAATTCAGTTTATCAATTGTCGGAGTTTATTTACTTATTATATTCAAACAAAGAATAAGTCAATAAGGTAAGTGATCTAGCAATAGAATTGCTCACTTGTAGAGATAAACAAGTTATAAAAAAGTATTGAATTCAAGAAATTTAGCTATGGAATCCATTAATGTCCTCAAAATGGATTGTCTTGTTTAGATGTAATTTCATATGTATTCAAAACTTATTCTGAAAATGAATTGATTATTACTAACATTAAGTTTCTTTATTCTCCAAGTGAAGCTACTAGTTATTAATTTTAGTTTGTGAATCAATAAAATTTAATCCACTTAAGAGTACCACTATTCTCGTGTGCCTACTTCCCTCATTCATTTTCCATTGTTAAGAGCAATTCTCGTGATCAAATAACAATTTGATGATTTTCCATTAGTGATCAAACAATTACAAATGATAAAACTTGAATAAATGAACAAATAAGTACAAGATTTAGTAAGTATAGTCAACAACTCATAATAATGGATTCATTATCTTCATCTAAACCTAGAAGATACAGTTCATCATAATAGATTTAGCATCAAAACTCAAAGCTTGAAGGCAATAATCCATAGCAAAACAGGTTAAATGAAAGAGATAGAGTTAGAGAAAGATTATTCAATGAACAAGTAGATAGACTAAATTGGGGTTGTTGATAGTTTCGGTTTCTGGAAGTTTGGGCAGTAGTTAAGGGTTGGGATTGGTTTAGCAAGGGATAGGGTGGATAAGTTGTCTGGTGGTAGAGGCTTGTGGTTTTGGGATGGGCTTTTAGGTGGTCTCATGTGTTTGATAGTGGTGGTGGAATTTTAGGTGACTGTACTGGTGGTGGGACTGGAGTTGATCGTTGTTCTAGTGGTGGTTAGAGAAACGGTGGTGGAAGAATGGAGGAGGAGAAATAGAGGGGATTGTGAGATTGTGAGGGATGAAGAACGTGAATTCAAACAAAGAAAGAGGAACCAAAATTTAACCAAGATTCCCAAAAAACAAAACAGATTTTGTATTGTTTTTTCATTTATTCAATCAAATTTTGATGGTGAAATGGAAGAAGATGAATTAAAAGCCAATAAATCTAGTTAAGATATTATCTTTTGAAAGTTGAGATTGTTTGATGAATTGACGATGAACAGTGATGATCCTCTTGAATGACGATGAACTGTTAGTTTATCCTCTAAAACCAAGTTGGTTTAAGGCTCTTTGTATTTATACTTATTTACGTTATATTATATATGTGGTATTTTTCTTTATCATCTATACTTATTTTTCCATGTTACCTGTTTATTTGATAAAGTCCTTAGGAATATTGTCTGTGTATTAGAGATTGTAAGGGTTACAATTATGAGACTCTAATACATAAAGGTCATATTCTTAAATATCCCTAGTCATAGCATTAATGAGATTAGACATCATTAATACGGATAGACTAGCACATGCTTTGCCTCTACTTATGGTAAGTAGTAGTTGATCTCATTAACTATGGTGTGTATGACACTTAAGCTGGTATGTGGATGCTTGTTTGAGAACAAGTTCATTGGATTGATCTGCCAAGAGTTTTCAACTATAGTGCCAATGGTTGAACTCTTAATGGTAATGGTGTAAGTGATCCTTTGACTTGAGATTACCATAGTATCTTAAGTGTGGATTGCTATACTTTGATTCTATTCCTCGGTGCTCGTAAAAGGGTAGCCCATAGGTTAGAGATTGTGTATAGTTTGAAGCATGAAAGATGGTGAGCAATCAATATAGGATTCATCATTTCTTAATAGGAGAGTATATCCCTTTATGGCCACTTATTGAAAATATTAACTTATAAATCTTCTGTAGAAGTTATAGTATAGTTTGGAAGTAGTTTCAAGGTTATACATCATGGAGAGTTATATTCTGGAACAAGAAAATATAAATTAGTCATTTAAAAGTATGCACTATACTTTTTAGACTAATTGGGATATAGTGTGGTGAAAGAATATTAATTACACGATAATATTGTCATTGATCGGTATGGTCTACTATATGACTTTCCTATTCACTTTGGTGGTTATGATGCATTGCTAGACGCCACACATGATCTATAAGTATGAATTAATTAATTGTGAATTAATGATAAATTAAAGTGTTTAATTTATCTAGCTCTTAATTAATTAATTAATGAGTTATAATTTGTATTTATTGCCAACGTGAATGGAACCTAATGGATCACACACATAAAGAACAAAATCTTTGGGTTAAAATGTAATTAAGATAAGTATGAGATACTTATGGGGTTAATTTATGAGATAAATTAACTTAAAGGACTTATTAGTAAATATTCTAAGTCTTGTAGGAAATTAGTTTCTTAAAAGAAATAAAATAATTAATTGGTTTCATTAAGGAAAAGGATTCCTAAAGGAAAATGATTAGCTTAAGATAAGCTTCCTAAGCCTTCTTGGTTTCCAAGTACCTTTATTTCCTAAAAGACTAGAATACTTCCTCTATAAATAGGTTCATACTTTGACTTTTGAATTATTATTGCAACACAAAAGAAAATCTAGTGAGAGAAAAATTTGAAAAAGAAAAATGCCACCTTTCTCTCTCTTTGGCATTTTTTTCTTTCTCTCTCTTTTTCCTAATTGTTAGGCTTTTTCTTTCTCTTGTATTCTTAATTAATTCAAGAGAACTAGCACTCAAAAGTCAAAGCAAGCAAGCCTCCAAGGTTCCCAAAGAAGTTGTTCGTATGAATATCATTAGAGGCTCTACGCTTGGAGAACTTACGGTAGATCTAACTCTTCATCGAAGGATCTTTGCCTAGTGGCATAAAAATCTTCTGTGCTTGAGGTAATTTTTGTAAGAACACCCTTATTCTTGTATAAATATATCAAAGAAATCCATGGTTAAGGTAATAAAATTTTTATTTTTTCGCTACGTAACCTATGTTATTACCTTACATAAACAGTAACCAAGTTGGACCAGGCAGCTATATGTGTGTGTATTTTTTATCTTTAATTAGATAAAAAAAGCATAGGTTTAGGGTTTTTTATTTTTCTCCTTTTTTTTTTTTCTAATCCCCCAAAATGACTATTTATAGTGCAAGAATGTCTTACCTTCCAAGAAAAGACAAAAAGACAAAAATACCCCTAATAATAAAATTTACCATTTTATCTTAAAATAATAGTTTTGGTAAAATTAAAATTGAAACTAAAACCAAAATTAAAAACTAAATGTCATGATTTCTTCTAAAACACCTGAAAAGTGGAAAAAAGCACAAAAAATATAAATAATAAATTTATTAGCAAAATTCGGGCGAGAAAAATATATTTCTATGCAAAATTATTGTTTTGCCACTAAATACTTATTTACAAAAAAATGAAAAATAGTCCCAAAAAATTACCAAAAATTAGAAACAGGCTCAAAAACCCTAAAGAATGAATTTAGAAATGCCAAAACTTGACAAAGATGCATTTTGGGTGTGAAATGACTATTTTATCCCTGTGCTGGCGAAATACAGAAAAATACTAGTTAAATCTGAAAAAAAAAGAAAAACTTAAAAATACATATGGAAGTACAAAATATGAATTTAAAATTTCAAAACTAATAAAAAGATATTTACAGCTAAAAATTATTTATTTGCCCCCCAAAATTGCTGATTTCACCCATTTTGCTCAAAAATCAAGATTTGGCTCATGCACTTGAAAAAATGCCCCTAATGTTAGAAAAGATAAATGGTGTGTCAAAATTTAGTATCTACAATAGCAATCCATGATAAGCGTCCAATTTGCATATTTCTTAGTGTGTCTAGATTAGTATTTTGTGCTAGTTTTTAGGGTTTAAATAATGAACAATAGTCACTTTTATGTCTATTTCTTCCAATCATAAGTTTGTAGCTAAAATGTGCAAATGTGTGGTTTAATATGCAATTCTTTGTATTTTGTAGGTTTTAGCTATAACGATCATCACTTTGGATCAAATGAAGCATATTGGGATGATATTAAATGTGATTTGAAGTTGATGAGAAGTGGCAAGAGAAGAGGACCAATGATGTGGCATGATGAAGCAACGATAGAAGAAGAATTGGTGATCAAAGGATTTCACTGCACCGATATGTTTTGGTATTTTGGTCAGAACTGGAGCTATAGAGAGTGAATTGAGATGATTCTTAAAGAAATTTAAAGCTAAGAGAATTATCTACAATTCTTATGAAGACCTCAAAGTCTGATTCTCACGTTTACAATGTCAAATTGCCACATTACTGAAGCATTCTTGTGCAGCGATGCTCTTCCGACCATGTCTCGATGTTTTGGCCATATCTTTGTGTACACAACTCCAAATGACCTGATTTTTGTGCTCCTGGAAAGATAACTCAAAGGGCTATGACTTTTATGTTTAGAGTAAAAGCTAGTTTGGCCAACTTTCTGATGGAACCCGCGGCTGAAATCTGCGCCGCGGGTACGCACCGCGGGTATGGTTAGAAAGTTATTAATTGAAGCCGCGGCTGTATCCTTGCTGCGGGTTCCAGGCGCGGGTTCGGGGCGCAGACATACGATTTTGAGGCACTTTGGGGCAATCTTTCAAGGGGGAAATTGATACTCTTTGTGAATGATTAGACTACATCTTAGGAGGGTTTTAGAGTGCTAAAAACACAAGAGAGAAGCGTAGCATAGCATAGAGAGAGAATAGCATAGAATAGCAAGGGTCTCTCTTAGAGAGATTTTCTCTCTTTGAGAGAGCCACCCCTTTGGATTAGTAAATCTCTCTATAGAATAGTGCTATTTGGAGGATTCTCTTGTACACATCAAGATTGGAGGAAGAATAGAAGATTTGAACTTGTTCATCAATCAATAAGTTTTCTTTATTCTATTTTTGTCTCTTTCTTGATTTATATGGATTTGTCTATTAATGTTTTGATCTTTTATGTGAAATCCACCATGGGTACGTGCTAAATTGTTAATCTAGGGTTAGAGGAAACTAATCGCTTCATGCATATGACTTGATTATGATTATTCATGTTATCTTTGTGCTTGTTTGTTCTCTATTTTGGTTTGCATGGATTTGTAGTTGCTTGATCACCAACTATGAATTGATAGTTGTTATTATGCAACGAGAGTTGGTAATGATAATGGAAAAGGAATAGCTGAAGTCTAGGTTGCATGTCACACGAGAGTAGTGGTGCTCCTAGGTGGGTTAATTAGGCAATTCATGTGATTAATGAACCAATACTAGTATCTTTACCACGAGAGTAGGAAAGAACTAGTAGGGAGGTAATCGTTAAATTGTCACGAGAGTGAAGGTTAAGTATAATTGGGATTGGACCCTAACCAAGACAAGAACCAATAGCATGAGTTGATCTTTTCATTTATATGTTTGCTCATTAGTTAACTCTATGCCCTAGTGTCTTAAGATTGCGAGTTTTCTCCAATATTGTTATTCTATGGAGTTGTTAGTTTAGTTGTTTATTTTATACTTTGTTCTTCACATTGTTAATTGGTTGTTTAGATAATAAAGTGAGCAATAAAACCTTAGTACCTCAATAACCTTTTCCCTGTGGGATCGACCCTGTTGCCCTATACTCAATACGATCTGTGCACTTGTAGTATATAGGGTAATTAGGTTTTATAACTTGATTATTTGTGTGTGATATAATTGAATTATTTGCTATAGTTTTTTAGACCTAATTACACGCCTATCAATCCACACTCAAGATATTATAATAATCTCAAGTCTAAGGAACACTTACACTATTGTCATTAAGAGTACAAACCATTGGCACTATGAATGGTTGCTTTTGACAGATTGATTCAATGAACTTGTTCTCTAACAAGCATCCACATACCAGCTTTGGTGTCATGCACCATAGTTGATGAGATCAACTAATACTTACCATAAGTAAAGGCAAAGTATATGCCATCTTTTCGTATTAATAATGTCCAATCTCATTAATACTACGGTTACAAATGTTTAAGAATATAACTTATCTGTAATAAGAGTCTCATCATTGTAACTCTTACAATCTCTTACATGTAGTTAATATTCTATGGACTTCATCAATTAACAAGTAATATAAAGTATTAATTGATAAAGAAAAAGCTACATATATTAGTATAACATGAAATAAGCATAATATATAAATCTCAAACACCGACTTGGTTTTAGGACATACACTAACAAACTCCTACTTGCATTAAAATCAATCACCTATGTGTTTTAGGCCATAAGCTTGATTATCATGCATTTTTTGGAATAAAGCCAAGGGTGAGAGGATCAGTGACATTATCTACATTATTTGTGCAAACTATTTTCATGAATAGATGATGGCACTTAAATACATGTTTTGATCATAGACTAGAATTTGGCTCCCTTAATTGAGTGATGGTACCATTGTTATCACAATACTAGTATATAATCTACAATGGTAGGAACAATTGATGGTTCAATTATGAACTCCATGACCCATAATGACGTCTAAAGCCATAATGTATTTGGCTTTAGTTATAGAATGTGTAGTAGTGTCTATTATAAAACTCTTTTATCCATTACTCTTTATTGTGAACACTAATCCATATTATGATATACTTATCATCCCTTTTGGATTAAAAGCTCGCATCTTTGAATCCACACACTTCCAAAGTGTGATCTCTATAGTTCAAGAATAATTTTTTAGTGCTTCTCAAATAATTAAGAATATTATTGACAACCATCCAGTGACATTCACCAAAATTAGCTTGAACGTTGCTTATAACACTTACAGCATAGGAGATATCAAGTCTTGTACATAGTATAGCACACGTTATAAATCCTATAGCAAAAGTATACAGGATCTTTTGCATGCTATCAATCTCGAATAGGTGTCAAAGATACATGTCACTTGAAAAAGTAATCTCACATCACATAAGAAAAATCCTTTCTTCAGTTGCTTCATGCTAAAACCCTTTAGCGTCTTGCCTATGTACATGTATTTTATGAGACCAAATAACTTCTTGTATCTATCTCTATAGATCTCAATTCCAGATTATTGGTTGTCTCTCCTTAATGAAGAAATTCTTGGACAATCATACATTTATCTTTAAAGTATAGGTATGTTGTTTCGCATCAAAGATATGTCATCCATATAAAATATTAAGAAAATGATATCGCTCCTATTCAACTTCGCATTTACACAAAGCTTGTCTTTGTTTTCGAGAAAACCAAACACTTTGATTGTTTCTCAAAATGAGTTTTGCAACTTATTGACACTTGCTTGAGTCCATAAATGGACTCTTGAAACTTGCTTACCTTATGACTATTAATGGAAGTGAAGGTCATGAGATGTGTCATGTACACATCTCATAACAAATTTCCGTTAGGGAACGCAGTCTTCATATTCATTTATCATAATTATAATAAGCATATATTGCAAGTTAAATCCTAATGGATTTAAGAATGGTAAACAGTGAAAAGGTTTCTTTCAAAGTCAAGCCTTCGATTGTAACTTTTTTGCCGCTAACTTTGCATTATAGGCAACTAAGTTACCTCCCATGTTAGTCTAACTCTTAAAGACTTACTTGCACTTTATGGGTTTTATCCCTTCAGGTGGCTCGACCAAGATCTATACCTTATTCTTCTACATAGAATTCATTTCGAATTTTATGGCATCTTGCTACGTCAAGGAGTCTATACTAGACAAAGCTTCTTTGTGACTAGTGGATTTGTCATCATATTTTTTTTTTGTAGGAAAGGAGTATAATAAATTAATTAAACATAGAATTTACAAAAGCAAGTTAGCTGGGTCTTGCCAAGTGGACTTGTAAACTATCTAAATAAATCAAAATGCCTAACCCAACTGGTGGTTGGCTACAAAAAATAAAGGGGTCATTAGTTTCTAGACCCTTATTTGCCAAAAAATTTGCACAAGAGTTCCCCTCCCTATAAGTATGTCGAAAACCAATTTGGAGCCCTTGAGAGTAAGCTTTATAATCAACTACCAATGCCAAAACGTGCAGAGGCACCTCATAATTCCCATTTAGAATGTCAACTGAGACTAGCTTTTTGATCATCTCTGAATATTCCTCCAAAACTTGCTTCTCTTGGATAATACATTATTGCTCTTGCTAATGAGAAATATATATGACAATTCTGCCACAATTAATTTGTCATCATATATGACTAATATATTATTGTTCTTGCTAATGAGAAATATAGACTTGTCACAATGAGAGATATATATTTCTCAGGAATATAATGTACTCTTCTAGTCTTTCAAATATCTTGTGTATTTTGAGCTTTCGACCTCATCAACATGTGGTGTAAGCTATAGTTCTAACTGTTGATCTTTGTTAATTTGTAGTTCTTGAACTTCTTCAAGTTCTATCTTACTCCCACTATCTCTTTTAAAAATAACTATTTTTTTAGAAAAAGACATATCTTGGGACAAATATTTTTGCTCAAGGGGATTATGGAAGTGGTGTCCATTGTTTTCACAAGGATACCCTGCAAATAAATATTAGTCAGACTTGGCTTTGAGCTTTTTTGACATGATCTACTTTAACTAAGTGGAAGATCCCAAATCTTTATGCAAGTCTGATTTGGATTTTTACCATACAATATCTCATATGAGGTGGTGCTATATCTCATATGGGTGGTATCAATAGTAATTGTTGGAACACAATTGAGTGTATAGGAGTCAGCATTTAAGATGAAAACCCCTAAACGAGGTTATGAAGTATAGTATGACTCATCATAAATTGCATCATATCTCATAGGTTATAATTTCTCCTTTTAGACACATCATACAATTATTGTGTGTGGAGTGAGTCCATTGAGGAAGAATCACATTCCTCTTTAAATGTTTTGAAACACTTGACTTCAAGTATCATCCATCTCAATTAAATCTTAGTGTCTTAATACTATTGCCAACTTGTTTCTCTTGTTTCAACCCTAATGACTTTAAACATTTCAATGGCCATGGACTTGTGTATTATTAGTTATACGTAACTATATCTAATATGGTTATCTATGAAAGTGATAAAATATGATAAACCATCTCGAGCATGAATTGACATTGGGCCACAAACATTTACATGAAGAAGTGATAAGTAATAAATTTACCTATTTTAGTATAGTGTTTTGTATTTGTTTTTAGTGTGCATTTAGTATGTTTTTAGTATTTTTAATATAAAAATGGCTCAAATTCATAAATATTCTCTATTTAAAGAATTTCTCAGAAATTAGTATTTTTACCTGATTTTTAGGGTTTTGAGGCAAAATTTATATTTTGAGCAAATGAATGCACAAACTTTATACAATATTGTAGGTTTAATACATTCAACCATAATTTGAATTAATTGGAACATAAATGATCACATTCATAATAGATTCAAGGATGACTGAATTAGAAGTTCAATAGAACAACTTTTACATTCAAATTTTGAGGATTGTTTTGCTCAACTTTTGAGAAATTTTCTTCAACAAATTAGCGGATCAACATCAAAAAAATGTCTCAATGGCATAAGAGGAATAACAAGCAAAAGAGAAGGGTAAAGAAACAATGGAAGTGAAGAACTAGAGAAAACTAGTGGTCGACAACTATGATAGATTTTCATATTTTGGCAATAACTTGAGCTACAAATATTGAATTGAGATGATTCTTACTGATTTTTAAAACTAAGAAGACATTTTACAAATTTTACATAGATATCAAAATCTAATTCTCATTATTTCATAGCGAAATGTCCAAATTACTGAAGTACAAAGCTCTCCCAACTATGTCTTAGTATTTTGGACATATCTTTGCATCTAGAGTTCCAAATGACCTAGTTCTTATGGTGTTGGAAAGCTAACTTAAAGAGCTATAACTTTTATATTTTGAGGAGAAACTAATTTGTCAATCTTCTAGGAGCAATCTGTGAGTTAGATCAGTGGATCAACTGACTCGTAGATCACAAATGCAGATCACAATTGACTTAAGGTTGGCCAGCTACAAATTGGAGCTCTTTTCACATTGCTTTTGTAGACTCTTTCAGATGCAAGATGTATTTTGGTTGCTCAACCAAGAAAGACTTTTTGTCATTTGGAGAATCAAAGTAATCATTTTGTTTCTAACTTGATTAGGTGAATTTGTCTATAAATAGAGAACTCTTGCAAGACATTTTGGACAAGCCTTCAAGGGAGGAGCACTCCCAAGTAGTTAGTTTAGTAGTTTTCTTTATAGTTTGTAGTAAGAAATTCAATACTTGTAAGGAAAACTCTTAAAAAATTCACTTATACAAATTTATATTCAAGGAAGCAATGAAGGATTAGAGCCATTGAAATGAGAATTTCTATCTTATTCTCTTTATTTCCTTACTAGTTATGAATTACTTTATTCAATTCTTCTACTTTCAAGTTATGAATTTCATATTTAATTAAATACTTGTCTTAGGGTTAGATGAAGCTAATGATATGATTGAATGTTATTATACTTTCTATAATTTGTATTTTCTTGTTCATCTATCATAGTTTAACATTTGTAGTAGCTTGATCACCTATTGCAAATCATCTAGATGTTATTTGATATTGAGAAATGCTTATAACATTGAAAATTGGTAGATGAAGCCTATGATGTATTCACGTGAAATAGTGGTATAAATAGGTGGATTGAGGTTGTTTCAGACTACAATTTATGCATTTCACAAGAGTTCATCATGAGAATAGTTGAACTCTAGTCAATTCAATGTGAGAACAGGTTTTGATTTCATATGGAATTGTAATCCTAAACAAGACAAGATTAATATAGCAAGCTATTAGTTCATTCAATCATATTAGTGACAATTAGTGGATTCTAAGCCTTACTACTTGTGCTTGTGGATTTCTTTCAATTGTTTTACATCACGTAGTTGAATTTTTTTGTTTTGCACACCAACTATTTGATATTTTGTCTAGATAATAGATCAACTAAGCAGCTTTGGTAATTATTAATTCTTGTTTCCTCGTTGGATTGACCCTAATACTTTCCCTACTATAATTGACATGTGCACTTGCGGAAAGGGGTATTAGGTTATAAATTTTATTACTTGTTTGTGTGAATCTTGCTTAATTTTGATAGTACTTAGACCTCACAATCAAATTTTTAGCGCTGTTGCCAGGAAATGAAGAAATTTTGGCAAAATCAAGTAAAATACAAGCTTAATTAGTTTAGATGTTTTTGTTTTTCTTGTTTTGATACCTCTTGTGTTGTGTTTTTGTAGGTACTAAGTAAATCTAGGTGAAAGAAAGCATTTAAAAGTTGAAGTAGATTCAAGCATTTCATCGAATACTTGGTAGACATATTCAATAATATGCATATGGATAAGATCTTGCCGGAAGTTTCAATGTCATATGTTACAAATCAAATGCAATAACAAAAAACAAGTGTAAGTGATTATGAATTTGATCCAGAAGTCATTTGGTGTGATAAACATGACCAATTTCAAGGAAACTCATATGAACATGCTCATATGCATTTAGCCAATTTTTTTTATTTAATTAACCTCTTTAGTTTTGATAGATACAATGGAGTAAATAAGGATGCTATAAAATTAAGATTGTTTCTATTAACCCTAGTACATGAAGCTAAAGATTGGCTAAGATCATATGAATCAAATTATTTCGCTAGTTGGAAGCAACTAGCAAATGCTTTCCTAGAGAAATATTCTATGCATTATGTTGACTATGATTCTAATTTGAATATTACTTATTGTACTACAAATGGAGGTGACCATGAAAATCATGAATGTGCAATATTAGAAAGGTACAGCCTTATGGTATTCAAAATAATTCATATGTTAGCATTAGGACTCCAACTTGTGAAAAAGATGGTTCTAGTAATCAAATAAGCATGTATGATACAAGGATAGAAAGCATGTCTTATGATTCTTTTGTTCATGAAAATGCTAATTGTAAAGAAATGCTTGATATTTCTCCTTTTGAACATAAACAAGAGCAAGTTATTGAAGAGAATGCATTTATGTGTGAAAAAGTGGTTGAAAATATCAAAAATGATAAAATTATTGTTTCTCCTACTTTAGGACACATGAATCTTAACAATGAATGTGTTCTTGATGAAGAGATTGACAATTCAAAGGTAGAAATGAATGATCTTAATGAGCAAAATGCTCTTTCTTTCACTTGTGGTATTGATTTTATTGCAGTTTGAGAAAATACTAACACAAGAGAAAAGCATAGCTAATTTTGGCTATGAAGTTCTTTTTAAGTGTTTCCATGTAATAGGTACAATTGCAAAATGGATCATGGACTTGGAAGCACTCATTTTTAGGCAAAGGATGCATCTTTATCCACTCAATCAATTGAGCACTAAAGATGTATTACATCCTTTGTTTGATACTCCAATTACGTGAGAAGATTGGAGGAATGCCTAACTCTAGACTTTGAATGAAGCTCTTATTAGGAGGCAACCCAATGTTTTTGGTATTTTAAGTTGTTCTGGTTTGATATATGTTGTTTTAAGTGTGTTTGTTTAGTTTGAGTTTGATGAATTTGAACATGAAACATTGTATGCAATCTTTGAGTTTTCATGTTTTAATAATGATGTTGAATACCTACTTTGCATATCTTTTGTGTTTTGATCGTACATTTGGTTTAAAGATTTTTCTTTCATCACTTGAAATGTGTTTGAAGTGGTTTGGCGGTTAAAATGAACAAGGAAACCAATTTGAAGCATTGAGTTTCAAAGTTACTATTCCATTGGTTTACTATTATGAGCTAAGTTTCATTGAGCATTTTAATTCTCATTTGGTAATTCATAGATTATTGATGCATAAATTGGTTTTGAACAACTTTGTTTTATCATTTGAAACTTGTTTAAAGTGGTTTTGCAATTAGAATAACTCAAAGAATCAAATTGAGGTATTGAGTGAAAAACTAACTATTCATTTAATTACTAGTCATCAAATGAGATTCTTTGTGATTTTGGTTCTAAATTTGAAATTTACATGTTTTTCATGCTTAAAAATCATGTTAACAACTTGTTTTAACATTGAAAACATGTTTGAAGTGTCAGATTGATCAAAAATATGAAAAGGAAAATTTTGAATTTCAAATTTATCTTGAATTTCAAAGTTGTAGGTTTTCTGGGGAGGCAACTTTTATTGATTCTCATTTTATTTGTGTTGATGTTTAGAACTGGTTTAATACATGGATTCAAAGTTTGTTAATATGGTTACATAATCATGAAGTCGTTTGTCCAAAATTGGAAGTTTAAATGGAAGAAATCGTCACTCAAAGTTGAGAAAAAATTAGTCTGGTACACCATTGCAGCATAAATTTTTCTGCAACTTCTGGGGGGTGTTCGCCGGTCAGATTGACCTACGGATCCAACCCATGGATCCTACACAATTTAGGGTATTTTTAGCCGATTTTGGTCAGTTTTGTTTGGGAGTTTAACGGCTTTTTTTGCAAGTTTGTTTGGAAACTTTGTAGGCATGAAAACATTACTTTAATACATTCAAATAAATTGCATTTCATATTTTATTTCATTGATTCAAATTTGAACTTTTGGCATCAAAGTATGAAATTTTGAATTGATGCTTTTTCACACCAGTTTCTTTTGTTTTTTACTTTATCATAACACATTACGTTTGCCCACATGACACATGCAACAAAATTTTATCCATTGGAGTTATATTGCAACAACTAAGTGTGGAAGAAAGTGTTTCAAAACATGTTATGTTACTTATTGGGCTTATTTGTTATTCAAACATGTGCTAACATAACATTTGACTTTGTTTGAACTTTGAAACAAGGCTGGTGAGCAAGAGTGAGACATTTGAAGAATATGGTGAAGCATTGCAAGAAGGAACTTCACAAAGGCATAGGGATCGACAACAATATCAACTTAAGGATTCATATGTTAGTGTATGCCCTAAAACCAAGTCTATTTTTGGGATTTATATATTATGCTTATTTCATGTTATACTTATTTATGTGATATTTTTATTTATCATTTAATACTTGTTATTTATATTACTTTTTTGTTTGATAAAGCCCTTAGAATATTAACTGTGTATAAATGATTATAAGAGTTACAATGATAAGACTCTTATTACATATAAAGTTATATTATAAAATATCCCTAGTCGTAATACTAATGAGATCAAACATTATTAATATGGGAAATGATAAGTAATAAATTTACTAATATTATTATATATTATTATATATTTTAGATGTTATTTTAGTATTTTTGGTTGCAAATGACTCATTTTCAAAAAATTCATAAGAATTAGGATTTTTACTAGAATTAGGGTTTTTGAGGCGAAATTTTTATTGGAGCAAAGTAATGTGCAATTTTTGTGTAGAATTGCAGGTTCATCATACTAAAATTATTTTGGATCAACTGGAGTAAAGGAAGAACAAACTCAACAGTGATTCAAAGAATTAAAGTTGAATGAACAAACTTGAAAAAACAATTGTGCAAAATAATGAAAAAAATCTAATTCTTCCTCAAAATGGTTGGAAATATGTGAAAAATACTTGCACACATCAGGACCAACTCAGCAAAAATCAGAAATCAAGTGCGAGCCACAAGGATGGGATCCGCGGATGGGATCCGCGGATGAGATCCGTGGATGAACATTCACGTATCGCCATCCATGTATCGCAATACAGCTGGACTTTCTAGGGCATCAACTTGCATTCTCTTCCAACTGATTTTTGTAGACATTTTCAGATGAAAATAGGGTTCTGCAAGTGGGAGAATACATTGTCAGCATGAATGAAGACTTTTGTGATCATTTGGAATCCCCAAGCAAATCTTCATCATTTCCATGCATTAATGACTCATGCAAGTTGGAATATGACTTGAGGAATATTTTTCTATAAATAGAAGTCATTTATAAAGCATTTGGAACAAGTTTTAGTAGTAGAAAGTAGTTATAGTCTTTAAATTTTATACTTAGTTTGGTAGAGAATTAGTAGAATTCTCTTAATCCTTCAATAGAGTGGTGAGGAACATTATAAGAAACTTTTGTAGTGCAATCTTTTGAAGGTGAATAAAGAAGAGGACTAATTATCATATTGGTTGAGCTATTCTCAAACTCTATCTATTTTACTTTCAATAGTTGCCATGAATTCTATCTTTGAAGTTGAAGTTTTAGTTGTTTCATTAACCATGTTGAACTAAAGGCTTTATCTAGATTATAGATGAAGCTAATGAATCAGCAAACATGATTTAACTTATTGCACTTACTAAACTTGCATTTGTTTATTTACTTGTTCAAGTTTTAATACTTGTTTTTGCTTGGCCAACTTAAACAAGTCATTTAATTGCTACTTGACATTGAGAGATGCATGTAACAATGAAAAATGAACAAGTAATGCTTAAGTCTTTCATATGAGAAGAATGGATGCTTAAGTGAATCACTACAATTCATAAATTCATAAGGTTTCATCATGAGAATAGTTGAAATCATGGTTATTTCATAGAGAGATCTAGTTATGACACACATGGAATTGGATACTAAACAAAGATAACACTTAGTAGGTCATTCATGCTTGGTTCATTAGTGAATTCTATGTTCTAGGCTTCTTTGTGTTGAATTCTACAAACGTTCTCAATCATATATCTACTCTATTGAAGGGACCTCACATCACTCTTATTTTCATTTATGTTTAGATAATAAAAGTTAGTGAAAAAGCTTTAATAATTGCACATATTTGATTCCTCGTGGGATTCAACACCTAATACTCCAAATACTACAACCGACCCGTACACTTGTGGAATAAGTTAGGAGATTAGGTTTTTATTACTTGATTTGTGTGTTTTTATTCATAATTGTTATACCTAATCTACATCACGTCAAGTTTTTGGCGCCGTTGCCGGGGAATCAAGGCAATGCTAAGGCCAAAGCTAACTTTATTAATCTAAACTTTGTACATATTTGCTTGTAAATAATTATTTTTCTTTTCTTTTGTAGGTGTATGCATAGGAG
>JAMWEH010000141.1:0-24378 GCA_024721245.1 Mitragyna speciosa | reverse complement strand
ACCCCGTTAGAGTGTTGGGGCACGAATTTTAGCAGTTTACGAGCAAAATTTGTTTCTTTACAAATCAGTTTTGAGGGATAAGCCATTTGTTTGTTTTACGTCTTTACGTCTGATCTTAAACGCAGGAAGAAATGCTATGGTGTCTTCCTCAAATGATCAGCAAGAGTAGTTATGTAAGATGATTAAAGTTGTAAGTTTTTGTATAATTATACTAAGATTAAACATACATAAAAATCTTACTTCAAAACTTATCACAAATGATCACTTAAGTCATACACAACATTTTTCAGCAGAAAAACGATATCTTGTTATACGCACCGTATTGCTTTCTCCATTGCTCAAGATGGGGAAAAAGGTGAGCAATCCAATTGTGGTTCAGTTGGTTTTTATTCATTGGCAATAGTCATCGAGCTTTCTTTGTGCAGTTTCCACACCTCCAACAAATTACCCAATAGGAAAGTTGGCGGAGGTCCATTTATTCCCTGCTTTTTCAAGATTTGCCGAACCCTTGCAGTATCTGTTACCAGAACCCTGTAGAAATGCAAAAACAATCCAAATACGCCAACCAAGGCAATGGACATGAAAACCTTTAAGAGGAAAAAAAACTCCATCTTTTGTCCCTCACTCTCCTCTCTACTTCTCTGTAACCCAAATATTAATAGTGTTTGCTTGCTTGTGCCACCCTTTCGGGGGGTTTTATAGTGGCAAATATATTGTTGCTGTTTCAAGTAGATGACGTTAGATTTTACCACTCCAAGTGTGGAAAGAGTTTTAATTAAATCCTTTATTTTCCTTAAAAAAAAAAAACGTGTAAACAGCGTATTGTATTGTATACACTTGTGAAAAATGACAAAATAACATACAAGGAGGATGGTTTTTTTTTTTTTTTTTTTTTGATAATTCTTACACTATTGCAAAGGACGTGAGATATTGATATTGATGAGATTCGAACCCCGACCTCTATGGTGTAGTTATAGATTTCTAACCGCTCGATTCGTTCCCACAAGGAGGATGGCGAAGCACAAGAAGGAAACTTCTTTTTTCAGACCAGTCTGTCTCTACCTCATCAATGGTACATGTAGTTTAAATAAAACTTGCATCATTCTTGGTTGCTTAGTTGCATCAATTGCGTGCTATCTATTTCATACCATTTTTATTTATGCTACGTGGTTCATGTTGATACTTGGTACTTGGTACGTCTTGATATATAATATCTTGAGTTATAGGTTAGTAATAATTTGACTTAACAATTTTAGACCCATAATTTATACTAAAAATTATATGGTCGATTTGAATCCGAAGTGTTATAATTAGTATAAGAGTAAATTTTATATTGTTTACAAGGTAAGATCAGGCTGGTGGTGTTAGGATGTAACTATGTAACATAGCGTGAAATTTGAATTAGATTTTACAAGGAGGTACGCAAAGGCCAAAAGGTGGAGAGAATGTAATAACTTGTCTTAGCGTACAATATTTGCCGATGGAAACTGGACGGGATGGGCGAGGTTTGGGCAGGGTATAATTGGGACGGTAAAATATAGGTTATATGTAAACAGTTTCGTATTAGTCGTAGGATTAATATGAGTAAGACTAAAATCAATTAAAATTATTTTGATACCACTCAAATACCTAATAGATCCATCTTACTATTGTTTAAAACTATCTTTTCCTTGTTGATCAAACGCTGCTCCTTTCAATCAGATGAAAACCAAACCAATCCTGGTTGATTATGAGTGCACGCAACCTCTAGTACTACACCGTTTCAAAGAATTGTATTTTTCAACCTAAATCGACTGGTAAGACTTGACTCCTTAATATATTTAATAAAATTTTGAATTATTTTAACAACATAGAATTATTCATACCTTCTTATTTGATCTTGAATATATACACATTTACTAATTCCCGTTAATTATTAGAGTTAACATATTTTTCTAAACTGATATAGATTATAACTTAATATACTGCTACAGTTTAAGTCATGCCACAAATAAAAAATGAAACAACAATGTTCTAGCTCCTTCATTTAGAAAACCTTAACTAATATATACATATCAACTACAAATAAATGTAAAACTACAGAATTGTTAATACTTAATTTTGGTGATCCTTATAAAATACCGAAAATAATAAGAAAGATGTGGGTATGGTAGCTCAAATTTTCAAAATTCTAACTAAAATAAACCCCTCTATTAAAAATAAAGTGCCAACAGTAAAATTGTAACTCCTTAAATTTGGTAATCTTTACAAAATTCCAGAAAAATATTAGGAAAGATGTATAACTGTTCTATTTTTATAAATACATTACAGATGTGCTTTTAGAATTGACATCCCATGGAATCTTTTATATTTCATTTTTTTTCTAAAATATCTTTTGTATTTCCTTTTTTCTGAAATCTTCATTTATTTTAATTGTATGAGACACTTTAAAACCTTTTGATTGGATACTAATTATTAAAACTTTACTAAAAAAAGTAATCACGTTACTCTAAATTATCTTTTACAACAAAATGATACTATAATTTTCACCAAGTCAGATATGGTATATCGAGTCACAATGCTACTAGTCGAAATATACTTTTCAACTTTTGAACAGTCTTGAAAATTCGCAGTCAAAGAGTCAATAAATCCGCCTCAAAGTATCTGGAAATAGAGACGTCGGTGACCGAAAGAGGGAGGAATTAATCAATCAATTGTAGAAGAAAGATATGGTCGCCGCCCTATTTAAAGTTGTCTTTTAGCATTTTGGCCCGCCAATGACAAATCGTAGCAATGACTGATCAAGACGGATCGGAGACATCCTCGCAACAATTGGGATTAAGATAGAAGGTGTTGTTTTCAAAAAAAAAAAAAAAAAAAAAAAAAGATAGAAGGTGTTGTATGAATTGTGCACGAAATATCATGACAGTCCAAATGAATTTTAACTCATATTAGATGCATATTATTGGTATACTCTCAATTAAGCAATATCATGTCTTTGATCACTACGTCGCCCAAGTAAAATTTGGGCAAGGGAACTCACAGAATCTTAGGCCTTTTGGTGACCTCTAATAACATTCTAGATTATAGATTACTAATAATTTATTTTATACATTTTATATTCGTAGTTTATCTTTAAAAGTTATTGGACTGGATTATGTATTACTAATAATTTGGTTTAAGCATTTCAAACTTAGTTTACGATTATTAGTCCAACTCAAGCTTGAAGAATAACGTCTCTATCAAAGCTATCGAGGAATTCAAATGCATCTTGTACTTGCCTGCTACCTAACCCAAAGAAAAATGTTATTTAGTTACAGCTCATAAATCAGTTGTTGGCCCTAGAATTGATTAACAATTTTCAATAACCTTCCCAAATCTATTAGATATAAGAATTTCCAAGTTTGAAGACGTAACAACGTTTTATGAGAACATCAGCCGGTAAATGTATGGCTCGCACAAGACAATTTCTTTCCTTTTTTTTTTTTTATATCAAACCTACATTATTGTAATGAGAATGAGAATTAATGTTGGTGGGATTCAAATTTTTGACTTTTAGAATAGTGTCGTAAAGCTCTAACCTCTACCTCTATTCTTTCCCAATAGTTTCTTTCAAATTTACCATGAAAAGTTTTAGAACTATTAAAGAAAAAGAAAGAAATATTACACGCAGCTAGACTAGCTAGTGCAGTAGAAATAAAAGTTTACAGTAATTCAAGATGCACAACTTAAAGCGCTATTCTAGATTAATTAACATTTATTAAGACTATAAAGTAAGTCATGAATTGTCACATCTGTGGGTTTATTGTACGTGAGTGTATTTATAAAGTCTACAGCCCCTCCTCCAGTAAGCAATTACCTAAATAGTGTGGATTTATGAGTCTTACCTTACATCTCCTCCCTTTTATCCCTTACCCCTTTGGGGTTTGATTTAAAAAGTAAGTCATGAATTGTCAAAGATCAAACAATACTAGAAATAAAATGAATGTTTGCATACTTATGAACTTTTTTTTGTACTAATTTTGTATACTAAGTAAATCCGACAAACTTGTCCCAATCACAGAGAAAAAGTGATAAAATCTACAAACTACAGCTGCGTGCAATTATGAATAAAGTCAAAAATTGAAAACAATGAGCACAAAGTATCATTAGAAAATGAGAAGAAAACACGTGAGAATATAAATGGTTTACATTTATTTGTTCTTGTCTCTGGTCCAGCTTGCCCGCTTGAAATTTTAAGGTAGTTGTGACTAAGCAATGACAAAATTTGGCATGCTATGACTAACAATCATCGAAATTTTGTTTGAAATTTCAAACTAATCATTTGTAATTTTTTCATCTAAAGCAAAATGGCGGCACAAAATTAGCAGTCAATATACTAATAAATGTGAAGAATATACCTAAATTTGCAAGCAGCATCTAGAACAATAAGAAGATAGAGTTTATTTGGATGGTTATTTCTTGAGTATTTTTTAAAAGACTATAGCAAGTTTTAGAAATTAATTTTGATAAATATGTATTCGAAATAAAAGGTTAGTCAGAAAAAGGTATTTGAAAATTTTTAAAACATAGTTTTAAACAGCTCAACAACCAAAAAGAATGTCAGCTTGGTTGGGAAGAGCCAAATAATTATTGTTTCAAGGTGATTAATGGTTGGAAACAAATAGAGAGTCGAACAGTTAGAGTTTTACTACTCCACTTCTAGAGGTCAGGGATTCGAATCCAATCAATACCTATTCCCTTCCTCCATTGTAATAGTGTAAGTCTGATAAAAAAAGTAATTAACGGTTGTCCATTGGCGCTATATTGTTACTGGTCACTAACATGCACAAACCATTACTCAGTTGGAACTTGCAAGTAACATGTCCCACAAGCTCTTTAATTTATTGAATTTAACATGAGGGGTTTAGTGGGGGAATCTACATCTGCAATAAAATTTACTACGCAAAACTAACAACAAAATTGACTTCATAATATTTGGTCAATATTCTTGGCGGGCGACAAGGGATAAATATGTTCAATATATGTTTTATCTAGACATGCTCTATATGATATAAGTAGTAGGATTGTAACATCATCTAAGTAGTAGGATTGCAGAATCACTCTGACTTTTGAAAACTAAAACTTTGTTTTGTTAGTTAAAGTTTCTTCAAATAATTCATCAGTGATTGACTTTCAAACATCGTTGGTCCAAAAATTCTGGGCACTGCTAAATAAAATGAATGCCTGTCACGGTCTTTAGATTTCAGTCCAAGTAGACGATGTTAAATTCAACATGTTTGTAAATGAGTTGGCTGAGAAAGGTCAAGGTGTTGAAATGCGTGGTGCAGCTCTGTAGTGTATATTAAAAAGTTTGAATCATTTGATTTTATTTCCCGTTAGAAGTCTGCTGCCATGTGTGGCAAATTTAGAGCTTTGTCTCATCTTCAGATGCTTTCAGCATTGGAATGAAAAGTGCACTGGCCGCATTTCCAGCCGCTCTTGTTGGAAAAGTGGGAAAGCCTGCCTTGACCATGAACTGCATCTGGAACTTTGGAAAGTATAACCCTCTTAATCAACTTCCTTCCTGTAACTTTAGATGGAAAAACTGGAGAGTAAAATACGAAATATCTGATGTCGCTTTCAATTATATAGTTCTCCTATTTTTGTAATATTCCCACATAACACCTTTGTAGTTTTATGAAATATGAAAAATAGACTGAATCAATGCTTTGTCACAAAATAGTCCACATCTGATTCTTATAATCTATTATACAGAATATTTTAAGACGTTGAGTGAGTTACACGCGTATAGTGCGAAATATATTTCATTTATTTTCCACATCCTATATAACCACATGGGATTATGTCATCGTATTAACAAAGTAAAGGGAATGTATGATCAAAAGCAATATCACAGGAGATATTTTGTAATTTACCAAAAAAAAATGATATGCATATATTTATTAATGTATCTCGTAATATATTAACCTACATTAACTTCCAATTCGCACCAAATGGAAAAATCAAACGCCAAATGCATTTTGATATAAAATAATATCAGATCTTTCTAGATGTGATATAATTAGGGCTGTTCAAAAAGAACCGAAAAATTAAAAAATTGAAAAAATCGATCTGTCCCGAACTGAAAAAAAGAGGGTAGCCGAACCGGTTACTGACACCGGGTTGGGTAGCGGGTCGGTTCATAAATCAAGCAGGTTAGGTAGCGGTTCACATTCTTGTGAACCGGCGGGTACCCGACCCAGTTCATAATAAGGGGTAGTTTTGTCATTTTGGTATGTGGTATTATTTTACTAATTCATTGTTTTAGTTTTTGATTTATTTTGTTATTACTACTAATTTGTACTTCTATTTCATTCTTGATTGATGAACATTTGACTATTTATTTATTATTTGGATGTTAATTTGACTATTTATTAAGTATTTTTTATTTTTATAGCTAATTGAAATGTGATAATGAAGCTTAAAAAACTAAGTGTCTATATGTTTATTTAGTTTTTTGTTTTTTGGTTGCTTTGAAAATGACAATTTTATGATGTAATTTAACTTTAAAATCATTGATTCTTGTGTTACTAGTAATTTAATGATGGTTTATGATTTTTCTTGTTTTATTTTTTATTTTAAAAATACTAAAAAATTATGATGGACTGGGTCGGATAACCGGTCTACCGAACCGATTTTGCGGGTAACTGGAAGGCTAGGTACCCACTATGTGTGAACCGGTTCACAGTTCAAAATTCTGTCGAACCGGTAGGACTGGTTCAGTTCAAAATTTTTGTTCATGGACCGGGTACCCGGTCCATGAACACCCCTAGATATAATAGAGAAATAAAAGAACTTATAATTCGAGAGGAAGGACTTTTTTTTTCTTTTAAATCCGTCAAAGAGCTACTTGCTTCAGTTATTAATTCTCCATGGATGATAAAACTTAGGGGGTGTTTGGTTTAAGGAAATCAAAGAACGGAATGGGTGTCATAAGTAATGATACCTATTGTTGATATTTGTAAAATAACTATTATTATCATTCAATGGAAATAAAAGTGATTAATTGAGATATTAATGATTTCCTCCAAATACTATTCTATCAAACCCATTAATCCTTTTAATTAAGGGCAAAAACATATCCCTTAAAAGAGTACAGATCTTTTGAGCTATCCCCAATATCTTCTTCTTCTTCTTCTTCTTCTTCTTCTCTCTCTTTTATGTCTTTTGATTTTGAATATTCTTGATTAGTACTCTATACAATTTTTTATAAATTTTTTAATAAATATTTTTTACATTCAATTTTTTTTATAAAAATTTGAACTGAAAATCAAAGATATGCAGTACTCTATATACTAATACAATAAAAATGACTTTTTTTAAAGGTTATCATTTGCATAAAACTCAAATTATAGCATAGCTATATTTAAAATTAAAAAAGTTTTTTTAGAAATTTTCTTTAAAAAGATACAAAATAAAAAATCTAAAAAATATGTATATCATAAATAAAAGATTTAAAAATTTTAAAATTTGCTTGAAAGTTTTTCTAGTAATGATACCCATTCTATTATTAAACCAAACATGTTGGGAGGAATTATCAAAACTCATATTCATAGTAGAGTTAATAAACTTGTAGTGATAGTGATTGAGAAATTTGAACCAAATGGGGAATCGAAATGAATCCCTTAGAGGCTGCTTGGTTGGAGGGAATCAGAATCATTTCTGAAAATTTTGAAATCCCAATTACTGACCAAATTGGAGGGAATCGGAATCATTTATGAAACAGTTTACAACTTTGACTTTTTTTTTATTTCTCAATTGTTCTGTTACCAAGACAACTTGATAAATCATTAGTAGACATGATTGGAGAAGAAGAGCAATGGCACAGGACCTAATTACAAAACCCATTGGTGCAACTTAGAGGAATGAATGAATAATGGGAGGAAGATTTTTTTTTTTTGGTCAAAAAAGTCAACATTATATTAATCTGAAAGCAGGAATACACATGTACAGAAGGGGCAACTGCCCCGTCTCAAGCTTGTGAGATTCTTTTGATCCACATTGGGAAGCTATTTTCCCACAATACACGATCTTTAAGATCTATGGCATACAATAATGGGAGGAAGATGGTGTGATGATTTTTTGCTTATAAAGGATTTTTTTTTTTTATTTTATAAATTGGATGAGGAAGATGGGGAGCGTGGGAGAGAAAGTAGACAGTCAGCAATGAAGTCCCGCTGTCGGAACGGGATGGAAGGCATGGACGACTTGTGCCGGGTTTGTAAGCACGAGTAGCTAATTACAAGGCTTCTAGTTGTGGTTTCTTACTGAAATGCCACTACTGAGCGGTGTGATCTGGAAATGGGACAAGTACGATTAGCCATTAATGTAAATTAACACAAAAAATTGTGTATACTAACATAATAATGATGTACGAAAAATTGTTTGAATATTTGGTTAGCTAAGAAATACTACTTTGCATATATTTTACACTAAATATTGTAACCACTGTAACAATAACATTAACTCAAGTGAAAACTTATATTTACCAATCCCAACCGACCTATAGAGTTTCTTGCAAATTTTTTTTTTCCAAACGAAAAATATCATGTATATTATATACCAAAAATAGTATTTGCAAATTTGTTAAGTCCATAGAATCTACGTTAAAGAGTATTTGGTCAGGATAAAAGGGCACTGTAAACAAGGCAGGAGTGATGCAAATAACAAGCAATGATTTTGTCTTTCTTTCTTAGACTCTTAAGTCGTGGGGGTGGTGCAAGGGCATTTTGGCCTAGGGCTATAATCTAACCGAACTTGCTTGCAAACTCGACTATGTAGTTTGAACTTGAGTTGACTGAGTTCAAGTAACTCGATAAGTCAGACTCGATCGAGTTCAAGCATCGGATTTTTAAGGTCAAAGGCTCGTTAAACCTTATCGAGCATGTAATTATTTAATAATTATATATTTATTTATTATGTATTTACTAGGTGTGAAAGTTGTAAAATTTGCCGAAATTGCCATCGAGTACTTGAGCTCGAGTAAGCAAAAAAAAAAAAAAAAAAAAAAAAGCTTATCAAGTTAAGTTTTAGTAGTTTTCCACTACCTTGAGCTTGAGCTCAAACTACAACAATCTCTACTCGCTCGAGCTCAAGTCGAGTTCGAGTAGCATCTATGGCTGTTGAGCTCAAACTCGAACATGGTGCTACTTCGAGCTCGAGCTCAAACCTGCTCAATTGCATCCCTATTTTGGCCATAATAAGATGGCACACTGTAAACAAAGTGGAACTTTGAAGCCTGCATTTGTAAGATGTTGATTGCTTGTGTTTGTGTAATACGCTGCCATTATACTCGATTGGAATCTTAGTGTTTAAAACATTTTTCATATATGTCATCTTTGTACATATCTTGATGGAGTTAATCAGTTACATAACTGACAGTTGCATTTAATAGAAAAAAAATGAAAGTTGCATATATTTTTGGAAGGCAACATTGTTATGATCAAAATAATTATAGTTTTATGGCTTTACAATTAAAAAAAAAAAAAAAGCAACTCCTCAACCCGTTTAGAAAGATTTTTGAAAGGACTACCTACCAAGTACCAAAATCTCTAAAAATGAGAGAATCGGTCTCCTCCCAAAAACTTCACATTTTGCATTGTTTTCCATTTTCATCATTTTAAAGGAAGACGAACAAATATAGGCTTTAAAAGTTCAAGGCTACGTATAGTAGAGACCAGGTCTCCCCAAGGCCGCATAAAATTCCTGAAATGTTGCTGTTTGGTGAGAGTTTCATTTCTGAACCTGTTGCGAAATTTGTTACTTATAATAACAAACCAAATACGCTGCATTTTGTGGTCGAGTTGCCTTGCCTATACTTAAAATTTATTTGCACAAGGTAGATGTTGCATTCATAACGCATATATATATATATATATATATGGGTTAATTACTCCAATAGTCCTCAAACTATTTCATAAGTGTCAATTTAGTCCCCAAGCTTTTATTTGTGTCTATTTGGTCCCTCAACTTCAACATTAGTGTTCAATTGGTCCCCAATACCAATAAATGGCAAATTGCACTTCTATTTAATTGTGTTCTCAAAAAACTCAACCAAACTTACTTTTTTATTCGCAAGTTTATATTATTTGTTTATCTGAAAATTTAGAGTGTTTTTCATAGTTCTTGAGATGAAGAAGACTATTAAAAGAAATAAAATAAAAGAAAACTTCAAAAAAATATTAAAATAGAAAAACATAAGGTTTAAGATTTCAATTTTATTTACTTGATTGTAGACATTTACGTCTTTCTTTTTTAATCATTTTCTTAATTTTTCTTAATTTTTTTCTTTTATTTGTCCTTACAGATCTCAAGAGAATAAAAAAAATTCTAAACTTTTCAAGTGAACCAATCAATATAAACATGAAAAAAAGAAAGAAGCTAATATGCAATTAGGTTTCTAATGATGAGGACAAAGATGGTGAATGTGGAGAAAGGATAAATTAAAAAATATATATAAGAAAGGAGATAAATAGTAAAGGTCATAAAAGTAGAAGGGCAATTTTGTCATCAATTGGTATTGAGGACTAATTAAACACAAATATAAAAGTTGAGGGACTAAATAGACACAATTATCCTTTACTATTTATCTCCTTTCTTATATATATTTTTTAATTTATCCTTTCTCCACATTCACCATCTTTGTCCTCATCATTAGAAACCTAATTGCATATTAGCTTCTTTCTTTTTTTCATGTTTATATTGATTGGTTCACTTGAAAAGTTTAGAATTTTTTTTATTCTCTTGAGATCTGTAAGGACAAATAAAAGAAAAAAATTAAGAAAAATTAAGAAAATGATTAAAAAAGAAAGACGTAAATGTCTACAATCAAGTAAATAAAATTGAAATCTTAAACCTTATGTTTTTCTATTTTAATATTTTTTTGAAGTTTTCTTTTATTTTATTTCTTTTAATAGTCTTCTTCATCTCAAGAACTATGAAAAACACTCTAAATTTTCAGATAAACAAATAATATAAACTTGCGAATAAAAAAGTAAGTTTGGTTGAGTTTTTTGAGAACACAATTAAATAGAAGTGCAATTTGCCATTTATTGGTATTGGGGACCAATTGAACACTAATGTTGAAGTTGAGGGACCAAATAGACACAAATAAAAGCTTGGGGACTAAATTGACACTTATGAAATAGTTTGAGGACTATTGGAGTAATTAACCCTATATATATATATATATATATATATATATATATATATATATATATATATAACTTTCAACTTTCAACTTTCAACCATGGCATGACTTTATATTTTGAAAAATCGATCTCAACGCTTACAATAGGATAGAAATGGGAGTAATTGTTTTGATAAAAGAATATTTCATAAAAGTTGTGAGAAAATTAATAATGAATTTTAGGATAATATTTTGTAAATGATATACTGTAACGCAAGGGCAAAAGATCGCTTTTTTAGCCATATTTGGGTTAGTGATAACGTACTTCAAAAATTAAGATAGACAAAATTAAACTAAATAACTAGTCATCATCATAATTCAAAGACCATAACATAAAATAAATTACAAAATCCAATAATTTTCGAAACAATCTTTCATAAATACAAGCAGAAAACAAGAAAGAAACATAACATATCCACAACTAATGGACATTCGCAATCACAATTCTTAAACATAAAAAAACTAGAAAAACAAACAACTGCAACTGTACAACAAACAACTAGAAGCACTCCACTAAGTTTGGAACCTTGCACTGATGCACATGAATGATGAATCTTCAACGGACCACAAGCATTAATTCATCTACCCCTTTCACTAAATCTGCAACAAATATTAAGTAATACATGAATTGTATATTTAATAAAGGAGACATAGAAAAATTAGAAATATCAAATAAAAATCTTACACCTTCGAAATTTTAAAGTGATAGGTAATTTCATGATTAATAATTCATAAAAACATAAAAACTAATAAATATTCATGTGTACAGCTAATAGAGTGGATTGATATTAGCAAATTAAGATTTATTAAATTAAAATGTTAATACAATTCTAAGTAGTTTAAGATCTAAGTTCTATTCCTTAAATATCGACATGATGGATAACTAATTATGTAAACGCGCGAGGAAAAATATCTAATTGCCAGTAACTTTAAAAAAAATTAATTTCATTGCTATTATAAGTTCTAATTCAACAGAAAAATTGTTATATGATGTATGTACCACTACGTAGATAATTTTAGTTGTATAAAAAACATAGATTATTTTGTCCGCGTTGAAAGTTGGACAAGTCAAATTATTTACTATTAAGTATTCTCCAAATATTAATTTATTCTCCAACTACTTAGTTTACTGTCCTTTATGTACATGAAGTCATATGGACATGAAGAAGCGATCAGTCAGGCGATTTCGTGATCACAAGGCGAAGTTTGGAAGCCAAATAATAAAAAATAATTTATTTTAGCGTTTTTGGATTTACATTAAGCAATTAAGTTTTCCTGATGAACATATTTAACAGCCAGAAATATATAATATGTAACATTTCTGGCTGGTAAATATGTCGACACACTGTGTTGTACTGTGTACGATATCACAATTGTGATCGAAAATATTGTCAAACTGCCAAGGTTTCTGAAGGAGAAATGCTCACCAAGATTTGTTCCCGATCACAAATTAAATTCCACCCATAATTCTCTTCTCTTATTTTCCTCCAATCCACCTTATTGCCACGCCTTCAAGCAATTAATCAAATAGAAAACCAAATCCACTGTTGAAAGTTACACTAATTAATGCAAAGATTATAGTAATTCATAAGCATAGACAAACTAACCGTGGTATTTTACGGTCTTCAATGCCATGCACCTTTGCTTTTTAATCGATCACTTTGAAGATAATGACATGGCAATTGAGAAGATGATATTGCTCGATTTTGAATTTTGTGATATTGTCATTCATCATAACATTGTATGTCGGATAATGTTTCAAACGTTTTGCAAGATAGCAAAGCATGCTTCGGTCCAAAGGTAATAATACATTAATTTCGGAACCTGAAGGCATAAAACGTTCTCCCATGGCCTCAGCTAACCTTCTCTCGACATCACGACCAGCATCGGATGGAACCAGAGTGATCTTTCGGCCTGAAACGGAAGCAAGTAATGTCTTTTTGGGACTCATATTAATTTTTGGTGGCGTGCAAAATCGTGACAGCACTACACACTACAAGAAATATCATCAACAGTGACAACAAAAGTTGTCACTAAAAATTCACAAGTCGTCACTAATACCTTTTATCGACAAAAAAAATGTCGTCACTACGTTATCACTAAAGGCTTGTCACTAAAAGTGAACAATGACAACATTGAAAGTCGTCACTAAATATATAACTTGTAGTGACGACATTTGTCATCACTAATGGTTAGTGAAATTGTGACAACTTTTTCTTCTTGTCAATGAAAGTGCAAGCATTGTTGTCACTATTGAGTACTTATTAGTGATGACTTTTGTCGTCACTGATACATTATCTAATTAATGACAAAGTTATGTCGTCACTAATACTTTATTTCACCCACCATTCAATATTTAATGACAAAGTTTCCTTGTTACTAATGCTTTTTTTAGTGACAACTTTTATCATCACTGATACATTCACTATTCAATGACAATGTCTTATCGTCACTAATGTTTGATTTCACCTATCATTCAATATTTAATGACAAAGACTTCTTGTCATTGATGCATTCATCAGTGACGACTTTTGTCATCACTAATATAGTCCTTATTCAGTGACAAGGTTGTGTCGTCACTAATGTTTGATTTCATCCATCATTCCATATTTAATGACAAAGAATTCTTGTTATTGATACATTCGTCAATGACGACTTTTTTCGTCATTAATACAATCCCTATTCAATGACAATGCTGTTATCACTAATATATTTTTCAGTGACAACAAGGAGTCATCACTAAAAATGTTACCATTGAGTGACAACATAACTTTATCACCACTGAGATTGTATTTAGTGACAACATCACAGTGCACTATGAATTGTATTCAGCAATATAGCATTGTAATTGGTTATATTGCACTCAATGATAACATCTAATTGCCATTATCACTATTATTTCTGCACCAGAATCTGTCACAAATCAATGTATATAATATAAACCCATAATCCAAATACAATTATTATACTGAATCTCAAATCAATCACAATATCATCAACAATATTTATATAGTAACTATCCTTTCAATTGCCCAAAATAATATTCAAAACTATACAAAAATAATTTTACATATTATTTTTACAGTACATTCATTTGATGCACAAAACATAACATAAACAAACTAACATACTAATTTACAATCTTTCCAAATGCTTTGTAGCATTACAAAGTAATACTAAATCAATCTATAAATCTCAATCATCAAGTCTTCACAACAGTAACAAAAGTAAAAAAAGATCAAAGGAAACTTTAAATATCCCTTGTTGTCAAAATAACTTTCCATTTAAGTGAAACTTTGTCACCCCAAGCTTTGTCAACCGGCTTTCGAACTTTTGAGTGTGCATTGATGTCACTACTTGGAGCTAAAAGCATTTATGTCACTGCATAACATGATTAAAAATTGATAGTAAAATCAGTTTCAATATCTTAATATGAAATTTAAATAAAAAAGAAAAATAAAAAATATTATAATTTAAGCCCCATATTTTAGAATACAATAATTACACACGAATTTTCCTTGATGCCTAATTAAGCCCCTAACAAACTATTCAAAGTTTATGATGGTAAGCTAACTGTTAAATTTAACCAGTGGACGGCTTTCCCTCAATTTTTTCAAATGTTTCAAAGTTGACTACAAAGATATCAAACAATTGTAATTTCCCACTTAGACAAAATCTAACTATCAGTGAGCATACCACAATCCAATCCTTTTATTAAAGATGAAAGTCTGAGCTTCTGCAGTTATTTATGATATTTTGTGACTATCAATTCATTCCTATTCCTCATAGACAGATGAACCAAAGTTATTACATGCAAAGTAAAATGCAGTGGAGATATTGTTTTGTAAAAACAAGGTAGAAAATTAAATCCTAAGCACACAGCTAAAACTACGCTATGAGAGAGAGGTGGGAGTTGGCTTGGCAAAAAATGACAAAATTTTACAGTTGTTTCAATTATTTAGAAGAGGCAAACAGAGGAGGAGAATACATTCATCTTAGTTGAATGACCTCATTTTCGAAGCAATTGCATTCATCAATGAGGAGATAAAGAAAGAAAGTGTTTAGTCACTCATCAAGAAGTCTCTTTTAACCAACCAACCTCCTCGAACTCATTTCTTTTCATTAACTGCTTTCTATTTTTTTTTTCCTCATTACCATCATCTACTAGTGCTACTGTACAACTCTAATTAGCCCAAAAGCTTTCCTTCTTTGACAGCAACTTTTGCATAATAAGATGCCTATTCCAAAATCATATAGATGAATCTGGCACATGCATCTTGACTTTAATATGACATGATGAACAAAAACCAAAAAGTAACCCAAATACGTGTCTTAATATAACTAGAGTATCAAAGCTTATAACAAAGTATTTCATTTGCCGTCTAGTGCAATTAGAAGTATATTGGAAAAAAATTCATATAAGGTAAATGCTTCCCTCCACTGGTCAGCCACAAATGACCATGTTAGGCCATCAGTGATACATTTGTACACATAACCAATTAGCATCACACTTGTAGTAAGTTCGTATTATTGTGGCTTGGTACCACTATGTCAAAGAACATGGAAAACAAAATACAAATAATGGTCTAGATAACTCAAGAAAGCTGTCCAAATATAAGTCAAGTTCATATTCTAGTTCTTTCTTCATGTTCAAGTTTATATGAAATTAAGATATATAAGACAAGTTCCTAAAAGAGGGTGGTCCAATGAAAAGAAAGAACAATAAAGCAAAATGTTGAAAAAATATTGAGTCATAATCTTCTTTTTGGATATCTTCTTTTGTTTATTCAAGTCCTTCCAACCCAAGCATGCTTTCACTTTTCTAGCATGTTTACAAGAGCTAGTTCTCTTAAAGAGTTTCATCCCTCCATTCATACAAGAGTAGGTGCCATGGTTGCATAATATCAGTGTAGAAATTGCACATGCAACTGCAAGCACAAGTCCAAATTTTGATGAGTACTTACTTGGTATACAATAGGAAAGGGAAGGGACCCTAAACTTCCAAGCGAGGTAGACCACACAAAATTCTAAGAAACCAAGAAACAAGACTGTTTACCACCTCCTTTCCATATTCAGCCAATGCATCAAAGACTTAAAAAGTTAGTAATCATACACTATGACTTGGAAAGTGAGAGTAAAAGAAGGCTAGATTTAGTGTAAACTCATTTGGTAAAACATGTTAGTTGGCAAGAATTTGTTGAAAAAGTGGCCCCCTCAATGACTCAACTGGAAAACCACTCTAAACCATACACTTCACTTTTCAGCTCTTACTTGCTTGGCATATAAGCATACAAAAGCAATTATAATTTATAAATCCTATTTCATTTGTTACTAGTATTAAAGAAACTAATTTGACCAAATTCTAGTTGGACCTACAAGATAACAATAACAATCCGAAGTTAAAAAATGTTAAAGAAATGCAATGACAACACGTTCGAGTCTTAATCACCATTTTTCTTCTTTCTACAAAAGAATAAAAAAAGGTTAACTCTCTCTAAACTAACTTAAGCATGCAGCTTGCATTTTTTAATAAAAGTGTCACAAAATCATCAACTAATAGGAGCCTAATGTATAGAAGATTTCAAGTGGCCACAACTTTAGGATAAGATAACAAAAAATCAATCTAGATTCAACTAAAAGAGATAGCACAAGGTCATATTAAAATTTGTTAGCATGCAGAAACAACTTATATCGGGGAAAACCCGCCAATTATTCTTAGCTTAATGTATTATTGGTAAAAGAGATTAGGGCTACAGTTGTGGTATAACTAGAGTGATCAAAGATGGCCCATGAATTCCTTGGCTAGTCAACTCAAATAACAATAATCCTCAGCAATTCTAAAACTGCTATGAAAATATAAGAGAATTGAAAATATGACCATTGTGCCAATCAAATTAATTTCCAGGTTTAATCCTATGACAAGGTCTTAAATCATTTTCAACATAGTATTATCACCCTGATTAATGAAATTACAAAGGAAAGATAAATAAGCAGCAAGAAATGGAGAGGCAATAATGCCAAAATAATGAAGGGTATGTAAGAAAATGACAATCTCAAATCTAATAAAAATAATAGCCCAAAATAGTCAATTGATTCCTTAAGCAAACAAAAAACTTTAACTTGACCTGAAGGGTCAAGAGTGCTAAAATATTCAAGTCATTAGATGTTTTTAATAATCAATGTTACTCCAATTACACAATTTGATTGAGGTATTAAGGTTAAGACATATTCTCCTCTCTATACCAACCTAATCAGAGTGTCTAAAGCCATCCAAGAATTCTGAAGCTCTAGTCAGAAAATTGGATAAGAGATAGAATTAAAGTTGTCAAACTTTAAAAAAAGCAAGCAAGTAATAGAAGGAAATACAAGTTTTCATTCAGAAGAAAAGTCTAATGAGATAGATAGAGGCGCAAAAGAATGTGTATTATTGAACATTGAAGTAGCTAACAATAAAATGAATTGCTTGGATTATGATGTTCTCTCTATATGTCTCCATGTCTACTTTTCAAATTCATAGACAAATTGCATGTCAAAAAAATCCTGCTACCCTTGAACAATAATTAGTCTGCCATTACAATTGTAAGATCATTTAACAAACAATGCACCAATAAAGAAATTGACCAACCTTTACTCATAAAGAATGGCGGAAACAAGGCTAGCAAAAGTTTTAGCTTCATGTCCCTCTTCTCTTAGCTGATATAATTTATGCCAGAAAACAAGCCATTAGTACCTTCAAACATTTTACACAAAAAAAGAACTCAAAAATCATTGTCAAATCAGCCTCAATTCTTTCAAGAAAAAACACAATAAATAAACAAACCCAAATATCAAACATTTACAATATTCTGATAACAATATCCAACTAAACATTTTAGTAATCTTAATTTTTCCACTAAAAATTCCATTTTGAACACTTAAAAACTACTAATTTCAACCAGGTTTTCAAATAAACAAGCAATATAGAAATTTTATATAATAAAAGGGATTTTATTTTGGAATTGGAGAATTACAAGTCTTGGGGATTCGTAGCAAGACCGGAGAGTCCAATGAAGAGTTTATCGTGGATCTTGTAAATCTTTTGAAGATTGTCTGCGATTGTCTGTAGCTGGATGCTGAGCTGCTGATACCTCACGATGGTGAAGCAGTTCTTGCCCACCATCACCACTAGGGCACTTCCGTTGTAGAAGTTCTGCCCAATTTGAAAGAAATCCAAAAACAAAATATTAAACCAAAATCTGAACAACAAAAAAATAATAAAAAAAACTGCTACTTATCATTTGGAGCTTGTCTTGTTTCAGTGGTGTTAGGGGAGGCCGAAGTGGTTGTGGGTGGGTCAGTTACTGGGGTAGTAGCAGCGGTTGGTGGTGTTAGGCGGTGGTTTAGTTGTGTGTGACTGGTGGGCTATGTTGGTTTGGAAGCTGTGCTGATTGATGGTGGAAGGAGCTAGTGGCGATGGTGGATCTGGGGCTATCTTGTTGGTTTTTGGTGCTTTGGTAATGGAGGAGGCTTAGTGGTTAAAGGAGTTTGGGTAGAGGTTACGGAGAAAGAAACTAGAAGTTCGTGGTGGAATCCCAAGGCTCGCCTGAAGATTCTCCGGTGAAGTTGTCTTGGTCGTCGGTGGTGGAGATAAGGATGTTAGAGGTGGCCATTTGATTTTGCAGGGAGAGTGAAGAGAGAGGTAGAGAGAAAGACTTGGTAATTTATTTTGACTAGTAAATGGGAAGACACCGAGAGGGAATTTGGGGTGAGGAGGAGGGAATTTTGATTTTTGGTGAAAAAATAGTGGGTTGGGAAAATTTTGGTGTAAAAAATTTACAATATTCTTCCTACAGTTAAAAAAGTTTTGGTTGTGATTTTTTTCAAGCTAGCCCGAGCAAAAGTACAAGTCACAATTTTTTTTAACAAACCATTTAAGTAGATATATTAAACAAATCATACATATTTAGAGTTTGTAACCCTCGCCCTCCGCTTCCACCACAGACCTCAAATTTTTTCTCATTTTCTCGTGTAAAAAAATCTCAAATATCAAATCATATCATATATCGAATCGCAATACAAATTTCAAAGACACTCAATAATGAGGATTGACTAAATAGGATTAATGAGTAAGAGACATTCAAATATTACAATGATGATTAACTAAAATATTTTACATAATTGAAACAAAGATTTAAATCAATAAAAAGTCAACCACAAAATAGAAATGAATACATAAGATTTAATGGTTCACAAATGAATTCGACAAGCTATCTGATGCATGAGTACAACAAGACCAACCAGCAAATGATCGTAAAAATGCATATTTTTGCAAGAGTTAAAATATTTATTTGTTTAACTAAATTTCTATTTTGTAACTTTGAAATTTTTAGAATAAGAGTTAAAAATTTGCGAATATTTATCTGTTTGGATAAAAAATTCTTTTTACTTTTAATTAACAACTATTAATGAGAGGCAAAAAAATATCATTAATCCTTAAGATTTCTTGAAATTATTGGTAAGTAAAAATTTTATAAAATCTAAATTCATTTGATACTTACAAAATTCCACCAAATATTAAAAAAAAGGAGCCTACTCTACCAACTAGGACATATAATTAATTACCCATTAGTTTGTAGTGAAGGTTTTGAATCACATCTCAATACTCAGTACATGATTACGCGACCTACACACACATATATGTATATGTACATGCATACATTCACAAACACGTGTACATACTTACATATAAACACACATATGCATGTATGTGTTTGTATGTATGTATGCACACGTGCGTGCATGTATGTATGTACATATATACATATGTATGTGTGTGTGTGTGTGTGTGTCTATATGTATGTACATATACATATACGTATATATGTTTGTGCGTATACATAGACTCATACATGTTTGTGTGTGTGCGTGTTTGTACGTTTGTATGTGCACAAACACACAACACACCCATATATGCGTGTATATATACAAATATTATATACATACATAATATTAGTATACACGCATATATATAGCTTTAGTGATGGCATAGTTGTCACAAATTGCTTGGAAATAGTAAGAAACAATCTAGCGTTAGTGACAACCTGGTGTGGTTGTCAGAAAAGGCCGGAGGCTCAGTGACGATTTTGGTTGTCACTAATAGACTAGACACATGCACACATATAAAGAATAGTAAAGTTTGAAGACTGGTAGAATTAGAAGTTCAGTAACAACATCAAATTGTCATAAATGCTTTGTATAGATTTCACCATTAGTGACAACATATAATTGTTGTCAGTAAAGGATCTGACTTCAGTGACGACTTACGTCGTCACAGATGGCTTGGTAATAAGAGAAAAAGTTCAACATCAGTGACAACAAATGTTGTCATAAAAGATTGGCATTTTCAGTGACAACAAGATGTTGTCACTGATGCACAAGATATCTAGGCTTTAGTGATAACATTAAATTCTTGTCACAAACGCTTTTTATGCATATACTATCAGTGACAACATGTAATTCTTGTCAGTAAAGGTAATGGCTTCAGTGACAACTTACGTTGTCACAGATGCTAGATAATATGAGATAAAAAATTCAACTTCAGTGACAACAAATGTGTTATCATAAAAGTTTGCTGCTTTCAGGGACAACAATATATTGTCACTAATACACAAGATATATAGGCTTTAGTGACAACATTAAATTGTTGTCACAAATGCTTTTTATGCATGTACTATCAGTGACAACTTGTAATTCTTGTCAGTAAAGGTAATAGCTTCAGTGACGACTTACGTTGTCACAGATGGCTTGAAAATATGAGATAAAATATTAAATTTTAGTGACCACAACCGTGTTATCATAAAAGGTTGGCGTTTTCAATGACAACAAGATGTTGTTACTAATGCACCAGATATCTAGGCTTTAGTGACAACATTAAATTGTTGTCACAAACGCTTTTTATGCATATACTATCAGTGACAACATGTAATTCTTAGTCAATAAAGGTAATGGCTTCAGTGACAACTTACGTTGTCACAGATGCGGGATAATATGAAATAAAAATTCAACTTTAGTGACAACAAATGTGTTGTCATAAAAGGTTGGCGTTTTCAATGACAACAAGATGTTGTCACTAACGCACAAGATATCTAGGCTTTAGTGATAACATTAAATTCTTGTCACAAATGCTTTTTATGCATATACTATTAGTGACAACATGTAATTCTTGTCAGTAAAGGTAATGACTTCAGTGACAACTTTACGTTTTCACAGATGCTGGATAATATGATATAAAAAATTCAACTTTAGTGACAATAAATGTGTTGTCATAAAAGGTTGGCGTTTTCAATGACAATAAGATGTTATCACTAATGCACAAAGATATCTAGACTTTAGTGATAACATTAAATTCTTGTCACAAACGATTTTTATGAATGTACCATCTGTGACAACATGCAATGTTGTCAGTAAAGGTAATGGCTTCAATAACGATTTATGTTGTTATAGATGGCTTGATAATATGAGATAAAAAATCCAACTTCAGTGACAACAAATGTGTTGTCATAAAAGCTTGGCGTTTTCAGTGACAACAAAATGTTGTCACTAATGCACGAGATATCTAAGCTTTAGTGACAATATTAAATTGTTGTCACAAACGCTTTTTATGTATATACCATCAGTGACAACTTTGAAAAATATTGTCACTAGTAAATGTATATTTAGTGACGACATTTAACTCTTGTCAATAATGCATTTGGCGCCAAAAGGCGGCAAACAATTAGTGATGACATTTTGTTGTCATCACTGATCATACATCACAATTGTGACAAGAATATTGTTGTCACTAAAAGCTATCTTTAGTGACAAGTTCTTGTTGTCACTAAAAAATGTCGTCACTAATGATCCTTTTTCTTGTAGTGACAATGGACCCTCGCGGTGAAGTATGCCAATATGGGATGGAAGGCATGGAGGACTAGTGTTGGGTTTATGTACCCAAGTAGGCTAATGGACATTACTATAGCGCAAAATTGGGCGATTTTCTACAAATGTAGAAATTGAATCTCAGTCGTTGATCAGGGAAAATCCATTCAGGACCGTTAAATGAGTGGTATTGATTTGGCCATTAAACAAATACTAAAATAAGGGCTACTTGCTTTGGCTGTAAAGTAGAAGGAAGGGAAGCATGCATAAAACGATAGTTAAGTACCAGTTGATTTTTGACAAAAAAATAAAAATAAAAAATAAAACGGTAATTAAGTTAGTGGATTATATGGCTAGTTAAAGGACAGAACAAAAATAAAATGAAGTTGGACCAATAAAAAGAATAATGAAAACCAGCCCAACCAACAATAAATAGCAGCCTATCTTTAACAATTGGGGGGCTTTGCTGGAGTGGAGTTGAGCTGCCCACGCAGGCTTTAGAGAGGAGTAATTTGGCCAGCAACAAAAGGTCCCTTTGCTACTGGTGCTTCATCAGGGAAGTTGGGCACACCTTTTCGACAAAGCAGGCGAGCTTGATAGAGGAGGTCGGCCATCACTGGTGCTTCATTAGTGGTAAAGCAAATAGAAAAGTCTAAGAAGATTAGAAAGTAAAATACAAGTTGTAGGAAGCAATTGATGGAAAATGATAATGGTTTTATTTAAGAAGATGTAATAACTTGTCATGGATGCAGGAAAAGAAGATTGGAGATGAAGCCAAATGTTGTATACATACTTGTCATCCAGTAGCGAGCAATGTGGAGATAACATGGAACAGAAAAATAGAAGGCAAACGCTGAACAAATGTACGAGTGAAATAGGAGAAGAAGTTGAAATGCATCGTGAAAGTATAAGGGTGTATAACTTTTTTTGTGATGTGTATATTTAGCCTTGATGTGCATTTATTTGTTACGGAATGCACATAAATAAACATTAGGTGAACTGAATGACGGTTAAAATTTTGCAGTTCAAAGATGTTGACAATATACCAATTGGTGCAATAAATGAAGATGGGAAATACAATAGGGTTGCCAGTATGGAAATGCGATTGAATGAACTCATGAAATGTGCTAAGGAGATAAAGGAATGCCAGAAGAAAGTGGTGGTAACCGTGGATGGACTGGCACGCAACATTCACTTGGTTGAGTCTGGAATAACTACTAAGATAAGAAAGTATCTAAATGAGAGTCTTGCATATGTTCACGTAAAGAAAATGCCAGTAATAAAACATTGCGGACAATTGGAAATGGATGAAGTTACAGCGAAGAGAAAATCTTTCATGCCTAACACACCACAATAGCAGAAGCAGAAGGGTAAAGAATTGTCTCTAGAGCAAAGCAATAATTAGAACAAAGAATATGCATGCGGTGCTGACATTTTCGAAGATATCCCGTCTCCAATAAAGGAGAAGAATAGTTGGGTGGGCAAAGAAAATGGTATACTTAAAGAAAAGGTAATCCAAAAAAAATTACAAATAACCAACATAGAAACACAGCTATCATCCACACAATCAAATAGAAGGGGGCTGATGAGATGTAGTGGAAAGAGATCACAAGTACAAGCACAAAGGAAGAGGAATAATATTGTCCAAAGAATAAAATCCTATGCTGGTAGGAAGTGGAGAGAAGTAGGTGGAATAAAATAATTTTGCAGTCCCTAGAATACACCCAATATGATAAAGTTGTGCATTTCTTGCAAGACAGTACATTGGCTGGATGGTAACTAAATATCTTTGCTAAAAGTAACTTATTTTTTAAAATTATCACATATTATTTTTAACTGAAATTTATCATTTAGTGATACGTTGGTTAAGACGTTAGATCAAGTTGCTGTTAGGTTTCACATGTGGTCACTTTTGCCTTACGAATGGCTTCATGGAGAGGTAATTGTGCCGCATTGTGATAATGACAAAAAAATAATGTAACTTTTATACGAAATTTCAAACTAATCATTCGTGAGTTTGTCATCTAAAGCAAAATCGTAGCACAAAAATTAGTAGTCAATATGCTAATAAATGTGCAGAATATTCCTAAAATGGCAAGCACATCTCGAAAAATAAAAAGATAGAGTTTGTTTGAATGGTTATTTTTTTGAGTAATTTTTAAAAAAATATTATTATAGCAACTTTAGAAATTATTTTTTATAAATGTATATCTAAGATAAAATATTAATCAGAAAAAATATTTGAAATTTTTAAAACATGCTTGTAAACAGCT
>JAMWEH010001770.1:0-26999 GCA_024721245.1 Mitragyna speciosa | reverse complement strand
AATCTATATTTTTGTATGTTTTTTTCCAAAATATCCCAAGCCATTTTTGCCGTATTCACAATAGCAATTTTTTCACAACGCCATATTATCCTTCTTTGTAGGGATGAAAATCGGTTGGTAATTCAGTAATTCGAAATTGATCAATTTGGTATTTTTTTCAAATTTATCGACCGAATTCGATTTCAAATTCAATTCAGTAAATTGGTATATTAATTTGGCAACTGAATTCAAAAAAATAAAAATTAAAAAATTAAAATTAAAATTTAAAATTTTAAAAATTAAAAAATTAAAAAAATAATGGTCTTAAGGAGGAAATAATGGGCTTAAGGAAATAATAGCCCAACCCAAGTAACCTAACCCACTATCAAATTACTAGCCCAATTAATACTAAATTCGGTATATTCGGTATTACCGAATTAGAATTTTATTTTAGAATACCGACCGAATTCGATTTCATTTTTTTTTTAATTTTTTGAATTACGACCGAATTACCGAATTCAATTTATCGAATTCAATTCGAATTCGGTATTTACCGAATTTGCTCATCCTTGCTTCTTTGTGGCCTATGCATCTGTATCTTCACCAATTCCTTTTTCAACATATTGATTTAACTCATATACCTTTAGATGGGTTAACATCTGTTTTTTCTAAAAATTATACTCCTCCTTGTTCTTTAATTTTAAAACTAAACAAGTAATATTTGTGGATGTCATGACTCTGATACCACTTTGATAGATCCAAATCAAATAGATGAAGGAAGAAAAAATGAACTTGAGAGGCAGCTTCAAAAGTTCTAATGAAACAAAAGACAAAACAAAACTATAAAACCCAATTGCTGTTTAAGAGTCGCGGCAAAGTACAAAACCTATACCAATACTAGTAGTATGGGAAATAATCACATGTGCCCACATCAGAATACATTCTACTATACTAACCAACTAAATTATGACACGTGTTCCTAACTAAAACAAATAACTAAATTATATAGAGCTTGATTTATTAAATTATCCTACAACCTCAAACTAATTTCTTTGAGATTGAGATTAAGGGCTCCATCTCTATCCATTTAGTTAAATAGTTTATTGCCACCACAAGATAATTGAAGCCCTAAAGGCTCTTAGGAATGGCTTCAACAAATCAATTCCTTATTGTGCAAAAAGCCAACAATTGTCATCAGATTTTGTTAATGTTCACGAAGTTCTTAGGCCCCATGCCATGCGTATTTGATTAATGTCAAAGGTATGGAGACGCGTTTATGGTTCTAAATACTTTGTGCCATTGTCTGAAGATCATAAGGAAAAGCCACATAAATGTGCAATATTTTTCTTGCTTCATTATTACATGCAAGGATTTCCTTATTTCCTCTTCATTGTATTTTATCATCCTACTTTCACATGTCTGCAAGTATTGTTTGTTTCTATATTTATTTAGCTGAGATGAGCAAAAGATTGATGGCATGATTTTCTAAGTGAACACTCTATTTTATTCCAACTATATTGATTCTTGATGCTTAAATTGAAGGTTGAGAATCAAGGAGGCATTATCAACTTTGACAAAATCCTACATCAGGCGGATTCCTTCATGGTTGCTCAAAGTGACATTGCAATAGAAATTCCAATTAAGGAAATATTTCTAACACAAAAATGATGAATACAAGTTTAATCTTATTGATAAAATGGGGGTAAATGCTAATTAGATGCTTGAATCAATGTTGTCCTAGACGGCACTGACTATGTAATGTCAAGTGGGAAAAGTGCATTGGGCTGATCCAGCCATTCTAGTCAGAATTGGATCATATATCATAGTAGATGAATTCATTGATGGGGTATTCGTACTGAGTCAATGATAGATGGGCCCCTTACAGACTCATACTCCTTTAGTCTTAATTACATGCGGTAGTACTTACTCCATACTATCTGATATATTATATTTCCTGTTGTGCATCTTTCACATCGAGATGGACTTCATGGAGATGCAGGCCAACATGATTATTTGGTATACCTTAATTTTATATTGTGTTTAAAAAACTATTGCACTTTATTTATTAATTTGCTTTTTAGTCATCGTTTGTACGTACGCCTTAACTCATGCAATTTGTGTATCTACTTATGTAGATGGATAGTATGGCACGCATCTGATGAGCTTCATATGAATACCTCACGTAAGATGCACTATAGCATCATGCTATGCTAACTCAACTACAATCTATATAGGAAGAGATGTTTGGCAGCATGCAACACATACACAAAGACTATCACATGTAACTTGGGACATTTGACTGGCTTGAAGCCGGCTCATCGTCGTAGGCTCAGGTTCCACGTGAAGCCCCCGTTCATTGTGTACGCGGTTAATGGCAAGAAATAAGCCGAAGGGGGCATCGTCACCATCAAGGACAGGTACCAATGCATGACGATGATGATGTTAGTGTCAACGCTACACATCACAGTGCAGATGCCCCCAAACAGTCTAGATATGTTTCGACGTATGATCTATTTAGCACTCCTACATAGATACCAACATTTGGACTTCATACTGACCATGTTCTGTCAGCATGTAGTTCTTTAGTGGGAAACGATATCATAAGTAGCTTCATGGTTCATGGTCATGTTGATTTATCGTCTCGCCCAAGCACTTCAAGGAGTGTTATACCCAGTCTCACTGTACCAGATGTCGCGCCCCATTTTTCGAAAGGGAAATAATAAAGTGTAAGTGAGGTCGAGAAAAAAGAAAAGGAAGAATTAAATGTGATTTTGTTTATATTGGAAAAAAGAGTGTACATTTTTGTAAAAATAATTTTTTTTATAAAAAATACTTTATAAAAGATAATTTGATAAAATGTGACAAACAAATGCTTTATTTTGAAAATACAAAAGAAAAATGGCCTAAAATGGGACTTTGAAAATGCGATGGTTTTTGGGCCCGAAAATAAAGTCTAAAAAGGGTTTTTTAGTAAAGAAAAGGAGTCGCCACTTGGTATTAAGTTTTGGTGTACCAAGTCACCCGAAAATATTTTATAAAAGATAAGAAAGTTAAGAATGATTTATTTAAAGAAATGATTTTTTGAAAAATATAGAAAAAAACAAGAAAAAACCCTTTTAGACGACTCCAGGTCTTTGAAAACAAGAGAAAAAGGTTCGGGAGTCACAGTTGAAGAAAGGGAAGGCAAAGGCTTGCGCCTAAGGCACCCTTTCAACCTAGCCGAAACTAGTTGCGAGGTTTAGTCTAAATTTTCCTAATATAACCCTAAGATTTTATCGCATTTGGATGCAACTATATGAATGCAAATCTAATCCTAAAAATGAATATCGTTAAGGGACAAAATGTTCCATTGAGGTTTAGTCGGAATTACCGCATTAATTGCGAAAACCGAGTCTAGACCTCGATGGAGTCACGAGTGTAGATGCGAAATGGAATGCAAAAGAAAAGAAAAATAGTAATATAGATAGTAAGTGAACAAAGAAAATGGGAATGCAACATAATGGGTACGGGAGACGAATGGACTCGTGACTAACTGTTCCTACTCACGGAGGGGGGAACGACATGTACGCCATCGCTTCCCACGTGAGTAGATGACTATTTCTAGTCAAATCACACAAATGACTTAAAATTCTATGTGTATTGGAATCTAAATGTTATGCACTAAACATATGTTTAAAAATAGATAGTAGATGATAGAGTATATATATATAAATCATTCTAAATGGAAAAAGGCCTAAAAATAATGTGTGTGAAATGGCATGGAATGAACACGCGAGAAATGATCCTAATACTAAAATGACCTAAAGGCCTAGCATTGGACTAGCCTATTTTTCTATAAATTCTCCGCTAGCGTTGGACTAGCGAAGAAACCGAAATTGGCCACAACTAGCGTTGGACTAGTATGGTGATGGTACACACATATATAATAATAAAGCAAATAAATAAATAAAGCATAGATTGAAGCAATAATCACATAAAAGCACATAGGAGCACTTAACATATAAGTATGATATTCTACATGCAAAGTCCTAAAGAAAAGCAAATAAAACACATAGGCACATAGCACACATAGCACACAAAGCCTAACTATTACACCGGAGAAGCCTACTTACAATCTAAAGTGGAAAAGATAATCAAAGTAGCCTATCTAACCTATCTATTACATTTTCTAACTAAAATACAAAAGTTTTTGTTAACTAGATATAAACTATCTATTACATTAACTATCTAAATACAAAAATTTTACTAAATATAATATTGCCTATCTATTACATCTCTTTGAATAATAAAATTAAATTCAAATAAACAACATGGCATAAATGAATAAACACTCACATATGAAAAAAAAACTATAAGTACAAAGATATATGTAAACACATAGAAAAACACATTGGAGCACATAGGAGCACACAAAAAGAAATTAAAAAGGGTAATCGAGGTACCTCCCATTCGTAAACTCGGATACAAAACGCTACTAACATGAACAAACATGTCAAAAATACCACTATTTAATAAATAATCCACTTAATTAAATAATTTCATACCGATCACTATGAACATACTACGATAATTCAAACAATTATAGCAATAATAAACAAAATAAGAGAAAGAAAATAATGATAATGATAATTAATTATTTAGGAAGAAAAATGAAAATTGTTTAAGTAAAAATAAATAAGTAAATAAATAAATAAAACAGAACAACAAAAATAAAGAAATAATAATAATAGAAGATAAAATACAATAATACATACTTAACTTTTAACACTCCAAATAATGATTATTACAATAACTAAAAGGGAAATAAAGAAACTAATTTGAACATTAATTAGACTAACAAGACCCAATTTTAGAACATTAATCAGAAATTTGATAAAAATAAATAAAGAAAAATGTGAACAGAAATAATTTAAAACTTTGAGGACTTAACTAATTTTTATTAATATTTTTTTTGCAAAAATAAAATATTATAAGATTTGGATTAAAAGAGAAATTCAGGCCATATTCTAGAGTAAAAAATGTAATTTGCAACAAGCAAAAAGGTAAAATTATAATTTTAAACCCTACTTAAGGTAATGACATAGTTTACAACGAATTTAAAGGCTAAAACATAATTTTCAGCAACTATAATGCCCAAAAATAAAATTTCCAGCAACATTTAAGGCTAAGAATATAATTTCAGCAATGTCATTAAATAATACATAATTTACAGCAAATGTATAGTGTCAAATTGCAATTTTCAGCTATACAAAAGAACTAAAAGTGAAAATTTCAGCAACTATAAGTATTAAAATACAAATTCCAGCAACAAATAAAAGACTAAAATACAATTTCTAACAATTAATGGAGGTATTAAAACAAATTCCAGCAACATAAAGGACCAAAATATAAATTCCAGCAACAATAGGGGGCCAAAAATAAATTTCCAGCAAGTATAATAACTCAAATAAAATTCCAGCAAGGTTGGAAGTGATAAAAATGAAATTCCAGCGAGCATTCTAGGGCAAAAATAGAATTTCCAGCAATGTAGGGGGTACAAAATAAAATTCCAGCAAGTTAAAGTATGCAAAATACAATTTCTAACAAATTTTAAAACTAAATTGCAATTTTAAGCAACATTCAAGGTTCAATTTGTAAATTATAGCCACATTAAACACCAATTTGCAATATCCAACAATACAAGGGGGCCAAACGAAATTTTCAGAAATATTTAGGGGAAAAAATGTAATTTCAGAAAAGTATAGGGGTCACTATACAATTTTATGAAAATATAGGGGTCAAAATGGAAAATTAAAAAATGTAAGGGCCAAAATTATAATTATCTAAAAGTTGTGGGACCTAAATGCAATTAATTGGGACCTAATTGAAAAGAAAATAAAATTATAAGGGGTCAATCTATAAAAAATAGAAACTTAAATGCACAAATTATAAATGCCCAGAGCCATAGTGACATTAATGAAAGTATAAGGACTATAAAATAAATATTTATTATTAATTAAAAATAAATAAATAAAACTAACTAATCAAAACGACGTAGTTTTGAGTGAAACTACGTCGAAACGACGTAGTTTCACTAAAACTTTTTTTTTCTTTTTTTACCGATTTTCCTTTCTTTTTCTTTTCTTTTCTTTTTTTTTTACTTTTTCCAGATTTTTCTTGTTTCCTCTCTTTTCTTTCTTTTTCTCTCCTTTCTTTTTTCCTTCTTCTTCCTTTCCAGATTTCTCCCTTTTCTTTTCTGGTTCTTCTTCCCCCCACCGGTTCTGTTTTCTCCCCTCTCTCGATCTCACTTTCTCTCGTCGGATCTCTGCTCGCCGGTCTCTCTCTCTCTCTCTCTCTCTCTCTCTCTCTCTCTCTCTCTCTCGGCCGGATTTCTTTCTTTCAATCTCTCTAGAGTTTCCACCCAAATCCCCAATTAGTATTTAAAATCCAGCATAAATTCAACCATGTTCTCATAGATAATGCAAGGATTAACTGATATACTAAAGCTATTGGAAAGGGGCTAGGTGGGTGTACCTGTTTGGGAGGAAAGAAATTGCTATCGGCGGCTGATGGAGAGCCTGGTGGTTCTGAAGCTACCGGTGGTGAGGCTCCGTCGGTTGTTGTTGTTGTTGCTGTTGCTGTTGTTGTTGTTGTTTTTTTTATTATTATCATTTTTTTAAATTTGTGCAGGTGTGTGTGTATGTGTTTTGCAGGGGTGTGTATGGTGTGCAATTGTGTGTATAAGTGTGATTGTGCAGGTGTATGTGTGTGCTGGAATTGGGTGCGTGATTTGCAGGTGTGCGTGTGTGTGAAATCCGTGTGTGTGTCTGTGTGTGTGAATTTGTGTGTGCTTCGTGGAATGAATGTGCAGGAGAGTGTATGTGTGAGCTGCAGGTCTATGTTTGTGAAGGTTTGAATGTGTGTTTTTGTGTGCCGGTTGTGTGAGCTGTGCGTTTGTGTGTGTAGTGTGTGAAATGTTCAGTGTGTTGTGAATGTTGGACTATGAATGTTGGACTGTGAGTTGTGTGTTTAGTGTGTGAAATGTTCAATGTGTTGGTGTGTGTTTATGACGAAGGAGAGGCAAAGAGAGTGAGGGGAGTTTCTGCCGAGAGAAAAAAAGGGAAGTGCAGGATGGTGTGTGTTTTTTGCTTGTGCAATGTGTGTGCTTGTGAGAGTGCCCGAGAGAGAAGTGAAGCTTGTGTGTGCTGTGAGTGCTAGTGAGGTAAGGTGCAATTGTGTGCAGATGTGCTGAGGGGAGGGTTGGCCGAGAGAGGTTGAGAGTGAATTTGTGCAGGTTTTTGTTTTCTGTGAGCTGTGTGGAGATGAAATGTGAGAGAGGAGAGAGAGAGAGGTCTGTGAAGTGTGTGTTTTTGTGAGTGTGGTGAAGCAGAGGGAGTGAGGAAGTGCAGGTGAGTGATGTGATTAAACAAAGGGTGGTTGGGTGATTGGTATGGCTTGATTGTTAGGGTGGTTGAAGGTATGGCATGGAGATGGAGTTTGCAGAAGCAACGCTGCTGCTGCTGTTATTTTTTTTTTATTTTTTTATTTTTTATATATATATTTTTAGGAAGAAAACAAAGCAAAACAGAAAAATAAGAATAAAAAAATAAAAATAAAAAAATAAAAATAAAAATAAAAATAACATAAAAACTACTTGAACTCTTTTTAAATTATACATTAAAACTAAAATACAATATTATAAGAAGGAAAAAGAAAAATTCAGTGTAACAAAAAAGTTAATTCTAGATTAGAAAAATATAATTTAAAATAAATAACTTTAAAATAAATAAATAAATTATGAAAATTTTCTTTACATAAAATTTATGAAATGCACACACACATAATTCTCATAAAGAAAAATTTTAAATAAAAAGTGCATTGGAAAACGTGGCCTAAATATGAAAAAATTATAAAATTTATGAAAATTAATAAATGACATCACAAAAATCTTACACAACATATATTATCACATAAAGCACACATAGTATAATTTTCACTCAAAAATTTTAAGATTAATGTATTTTTGGGAAACGTACCCTTAATAAACAATAAAGACAAAAAATAAATAAATACCAAATGGCCTCTAAAAATTGTGTAACTTTTATAGAAAATTTATAAATATACAAAATACATATATAAAATTTGTCATTTGAAAATTCTCGTAAAAAGAGTGCATTGAAAAACGTGCCATTAAGTGTAAAATACTAAAATTTTAAATAAATAATAAATGACTCCTAAAAATTATTAAAATTATAAATAATGATAAAAATAGTAAAATTGTATATTTAGGAAATAAAATAAAATAAAATAATATTTACATTGTGAAATTACCATTTTGCCCCTAATGCGACAAATTAGACGTAATATACACAAAAATTATAATCGACCCCCGAAAAATGAAAAATGTCCCCTAAAATAAAGTAACACACATATTTTACAAAATTTGGTGTCTACACCAGAGTCATGTCCTCACTGCGGTCAAACTCCGGTTGCTATTGTTTCAAATAATGCTGACAAGCGTCTACCATCGTTTTAACTTGATGCTAGATTAAGGCAGTCTTCTCGTTAACAGGAGCAACAGCACACAGCACATCGAAAAAGGTACTGGAGATGCGGCTATTCCACTACATCACGGGATAAGAGCAGAATGCACGCATAGGTGGTGTTTGATATTGTCATCGTTGTACTTATTTTGGATCCTGCGATGATGAATGTACAAAATTATGTATACTTATTTATTGGATTTATTTCAAATTTATGTATACAGTTCTTCACCTCTTTTTTGAATCACTGCATTTATTAACATATAAACATTTTCCTTACTTGCAACACGGTTGGCTAAACTAGTAAGGCTTAGGGTTAAGATGAGCTTTTAATCTTATGATTTACGACTAGAGCTAGAGTTCACAATTAACTTGTAGACATCAAATTTTGACACACCTTTGGTAAAAATATGTGTGTTACTTTATTTTAGGGGGTATTTTTCATTTTTCGGGGGTCGAGTACAATTTTCGCGTATTATATCTAATTCGTCGTATTAGGGGGGCAAAATGATAATTTCACCACGTAAATATTATTATATATTATTTTATTTCCTAAATACATAATTTTACTATTTTTATCATTGTTTCTAATTTTAATTTTTTGAAGTCATCTAGTATTTATTTAAAATTTTAATTTTTTTACTTAAATGACACATTTTCCAATGCATTCTTTTTATGAGAATTTTGCAAGTGAAAATTTTTTTATGCATATTTCATATATTCATTAATTTTCTGTATAAATTTCATGATCTTTAGAAATCGTTTAATATCTATTTTAATACTTTACTTTTTCTATTAATCGCACATTTTTAATATTATATTATTTTTTGAATTTTTGCGGTAATTTTTATTTACTTATTTTTATAACTCTAAATTTTAGCATTTTCTTATTGATTTTAGGGAATCCAAATATCTTTTATTTTATTTTATTTCATTTCATTTCATTTTTTTCTTTCTTCTTTATTTCCCAAAAAAAAAAGAAGCTAGCTGTTGCTACAGCAGCTACAGTAGTTTGCTACTGCAGCTGCTGAACGCCACACCAAAGCAGAAAACAACCACTAAATCCATCAGAACAGCCCAAAGCCATACCTCCTCTCATCATCACCCTCCAACTCACACCTAATTCAACAGATTTTTAGGGATTTTGGCTTGCTTTTTCACTTACCATTTCACTCTCTTTTCTCTCAATCCTTTTCCCCTGCAGACAGTTCACTCACTTCACCCCACCTTTCTCACAATTTCCTTCACCTGCAACTCACACAAGCTCACACTACACTCACTCACTCACGCACCAGGACATCATACACGCACCACACACACTCACTCAATTCAACTCTCTCTGCCTCTCCCTCACAGCTTCATCACATTCAGACAAAAACACACATCAAACAAAAACAAAACAAACACACAAACCTCTTCTCTCTTGGCCAAACACACCTGCAGACAACAATTCACTCTCCTTCCCATTCTTCTCTCTCGGCCAGAACTCACAAGCACACACAGAACACACATGCAAAAGCACTCACCATTACACACACTTCACTTCACTCTCTTCTCTTGGCTCTCAATCTGCACTACACACATTTCGCACCTGCATCACAAACACACACTGCACATCCTGCAAAAACAAATTCACACACTAGCACTTACTCACTCACATTCAAGCCTTCCCTCACACCTGCAAACACTCACACACAGACACACGAAACTACACACAACTCTCTCTCGATCTCCCTCTGCCTCACCATCTTGCACAACAACACACAATTCACACACTCACAGAGCCAATTATACACACAAAACACACTCACCATTCACACCCCCTCTCAGTTTTTCTCCCATCAGACATCAATTGCACACACGTTTCACCAACTAGCTACACAAACGCACACAAGCAAAACACACATATACACACACAATCATCCGCATACATACACACGCACAATCAAGCCAAATTTTGCCCACAACCTGCAGAAAAGTACACAGACCATCCTATAGACCAGAACCATCAAACACACACACGTACAACACACAGAAACATATCACACACCCTTGCACACACAAAAACAAAAAAACAAACAAACAAACAAACAAAAAAGAAGAAACAACAACAACAACAACAACAACAACAACCGGCCGAAGCTCCACCATCACCAGTAACTCCGGCTCCACGTCCAGTCTCCTCACCACCGCACCACCAGTCACAACCGACGCCCCAAACGCAACAGTCATCCACAACCAACCTTCACATCTCCTCCATTAACCTCTGACACAGGTAAATCTTCTCCCCTTTCCTTCAATCCTTTTAATTTGTCATTTAATTGCTAAAATAGATGCATATGGTGGTATATTGGATCATGAAATCTGAAGTTTTGATAGTGATTTAAGTGACCTTGAGAGGTGGATTTGAGGACTGGGGGGAAACCGACGAGAGGGACAGAGATAGAGAGAGAATCCGGCGAGGAGAGTACCGGATGGAGAGAACAGAGAGGGGAAGAACAGAATCGGGGGAGGGGGAAAGAAGAAAAGGAAGAAAATTAGAAAAGGAAGAAATCTGGAAAGAAAGAAAGAAAGAAAGAAAGAAGAAGAAAGAAAAGAGAGAAAAAAAGAAAAGGAAAAATCTGGAAAGAGTAAAAAAAAAAAAAAATAGTTTTAGTGAAACTACGTCGTTTTGACGTAGTTTCACTCAAAACTACGTCGTTTTGATTAGGTTAGTTTTTTTAATTTATTTTAATTAATAATAGGTATTTATTTTATAGTCTTTATACTTTCATTAATGTTACTATGGCCTTGGGAATTTATAATTTGTGCGTTTAAGTTTCTGTTTATTATAGATTGACCCCTATAATTTTATTTTCTTTTCAATTAGGTCCTAATTAATTGCATTTAGGTCCCCAACTTTTATATAATTATAATTTTGCCCCTGCACTTTTCAATTTCTATTTTTGACCCCTACTTTCTCGGTAATTACATTCTGACCCCTAGATTTTGCTGGAATTGCATTTTTACCCTCTGATATTTATGAAAATTGCAATTTTGCCTCCCAAGCTTGTTGTTATTGTATTTTAGGCTATAAATGTTGCTGAAAAATTGCATTTTGGCCCTTATACATTGCTGAAAATTCTATTTTGGCCCTAGGATATTGCTGGGATTTTGCATTTTTGCCCCTCAAGTAGCTAGAACTTGAATTTTAGCCTTGAATGTTTGCTGGAATTATATTCTTTACTCCCCAAGTTTGCTGGAATTATATTTTTAGCCTTAATAATTGCTGGAAATTTTATTTTTGATATTATACTTGCTGGAAATTATATTTTGGCCTTTAAATTTGTTGTAAATTATATTATTATTTTAACTATGGTTTGAAATTATAATTTTACCCTTTTGCTTGTTGCAAATTACATTTTTTTTACTCTAGAATATTGCTCAAATTTTCATTTTTAATCCAAACCTTATAATATTTTATTTTTGCAAAAAAAAAGGGAGACTTAATTAAGTCCTCAAAGTTTTAATTATTTCTTTTCACGTTTTATTTTTTATTATTTATTTTTATTTTTGTTTTTACCAAACTTATAATTAATGTTCTAAAATTGGGTCTTGTTAATCTAATTAATGTTCAAATTAGTTTCTCTATTTTCCTTTTAGTTATTTTGATAATTTTCATTTGGATGTTAAAAGTTTAAGTATGTATTATTGTGTTTTATCTTCTACTTTTATTTATTTATTTATTTATTCATTTTCCTTGTTTTACTTTATTTATTTATGGACTTATTTATTTTTACTTAAACAATTTTCATTTTTTTAAATACTTAATTATTATTATTTTAATTTTGTCTATTATTGCTATAGTTGTTTGAATTATCATAGCATGTTCATGGTGATTGGTATGGAATTATTTAATTAGTAGTTTATTTATTAAAGAGTGGTATTTTTAACATGTTTGCTCATTTAGTAGCAATTTGTACCGAGTCCTCGAACGAGAGGTACCTCGATTACCCTTTTAATTTCTTTTTATGTGCTCCTACGTGCTCCAATGTGTTTTTCTGTGTGTTTTCATGTATTTTTGTGCTTATAATTTTTATCCATATGTGAGTGTTTATTTAGTTATGCCATGTTATTTATTTGAAATTAATTTTTGATTATTCAAAGAAATGTAATAGATAGGTAATATTCTATTGAGCAAAATTTTGTATTTAGATAGTTAATGTAATAGATAGTTTATGTGTTATCTATTCAATAAAAATCTTATGTATTTAGATAGAAAAATGTAATAGACAGGCTAGATAGGTTACCTTCTATTTTATTTTTAGATCGTAATTAGGCTTCTCTGGTGTAATAGTTAGGTTTTGTGTGCTATGTGTGCTATGTGCTTATGTGGTTTATTCATTTTTTCCTAGGATTTTGCATCTAGAATATTATGCCTATGTGTTATGTGCTCCTATATGCTAATATTTGTTTTTACATGATTATTGCTTTAATCTAGACTTTATTTAATTACTTACATGCTTTATTGTTTTATATATGTATCGTCACCACACTAGTCCAATGCTAGTTGTGGCCAATTTCGGTTTCTTCGCTAGTCCAACGCTAGCGGAGAATTTTTAGAAAATAGGTTAGTCCAATACTAGACCTTTAGGTCATTTTAGTGATAGAATCATTTCTTGTGTGCATTTCATGATCATTACACACACATTTTCTCCTTTTAGGCCTTTTCCATTTTTACATAATTTTCTATATATATTTTATCATTTATTATCTATTTTAACATTTATTTTAGTGCATAATATTTAGATTCCACTACACATAGAATTTTAGGTCATTTGTATGATTTGACTAGAAATAGTCATCTACTCACGTGGGAAGCGATGGTGTACATGTCGTTCCCCCCTCCGTGAGTAGGAACAGTTAGTCACGAGTCCATTTCGTCCCCCGTACCCGTTATGTTGCATCCCTACTTTCTTTGTTCACTTACTATCTATACTACTATTTTCCTTTTCTTTTGCATTCCATTTTTGCACCTATACTCGTGACTCCGTCGAGGTCTACATTCGGGTTTCGCAATTAATGCGGTAATTCCGACTAAACCTCAATGGAACATTTTGTCCCTTAACGATATCCATTTTTAGGACTAGATTTGCATTCATGTAGTTGCATCCAAATGTGATAAAATCTTAGGGTTATATTAGGAAAATTTAGACTAAACCTCGCAACTAGTTTCGGCTAGGTTGAAAGGGTGCCTTAGGCACGAGCCTTTGCCTTCCCTTTCTTTAACTGTGACTCCCGAACCTTTTTCTCTTGTTTTCCAAAGACTTGGAGTCGTCTAAAAGGGTTTTCTTGTTTTTCCTTATTTTTTCCAAAAACCATTTCTTTAAATAAATCATTTTTGATTTTCTTACCTTTTATAAAATATTTTCGGGTGACTTGGTACACCAAAACTCAATACCAAGTGGCGACTCCCTTTTTAATAAAAACCCTTTTTAGACTTTATTTTCGGGCCCAAAAACCGTCGCATTTTCAAAGTCCCATTTTAGGCCCTTTTTCTTTTGTTTTAAAAATAAAGCATTTGTTCGTCACATTTTTATCGAATCATCTTTTACAAAGTATTTTCTAAAAATTATTTTTTACAAAATTTACACGCTTCTTTTTCCAATAAACACAAACACATTTAACACTTCCTTTTCCTTTTTCCGACTCACTATATCTACTATATATTATTATTTTCCTTTTTCGAAAAATGGGGCGCGACATAACTGTTTATGGTTACTATTTAATTTATGAATTTTTGCGGTTGTGTTTTACAATTTAGTTTCTTAGGTTAGCATTTAGAAACTAGGTGTGGTTAGGGTTTACAAATTAGGGTTAGGGTGTTTAGAAATTAGGGTTAGGGGATTAAGGTTACAGTTATGATAACTAGGGTCTAGGGTTAGGGTTAAGGTTAGGATTAGGGTTAGGGTTTGGGTTTTGGGTTAGGGTTTACAAGGGTGTTTATAAAATAGGGTTGGGGGATTATGATTAGGATAACTAAGGTTAGGTCTCATAATTGGGGTTAGGGTTTGGGTTTGGGTTTGGGCTTGGGTTAGGGCTTAGGTTAGGGCTTAGGTTAGAGTTTACAAGAGTGCTTATAAAATAGGGTTAGGATAACTAAAGTTAGGCTTTATAACTAGGGTTAGGGTTAGGGTTAGGATTAGGGTTTAAGGATTAAGGTTTAAAGATTAGGGTTAAAATTAGGGTTAGGGTTATGGTTTACAAATAGGGTTAAGGTTATGGGATTAGGTAGTTTACATGGGTGCTTATAGATTAGGGTTAGGGAATTAAGGTTATAATAACTAAGATTAGGTTTGAGAACTAGGATTAGGGTTGGGGTTAGGATTAGGGTATATGGCTTGGTACAATAACTAAGATTAGGTTTTAGAGCTAGGATTAGGGTTCGGGTTAGGATTAGGGTTCGGGTTAGGATTAGGGTCTATGTTTGGGGTTTAGGGACTAGCGTTAGGGTTAGAGTTTAGGGTTTAGGGTTAGGATTAGGGACTAGGGTTAGGGCTTAGGGACTAAGGTTACAGTTAAAGAACTCATTGCCGTGTCGTTTCTTGAACTTCTCCTTAGATTGCCATAGAATTTTTTCCCTTATTGCTGCAATTGTTCTCTACTCTCAGCCGCTGGATGTGTTTCCTTATCAAAAACTGTGAAAAAGTGTGTGCTTCCGCACCTAGTCTCTCTCTTACAAATTTATATATTACCCTTGAGTCCTAATAGAGAGCTGCTACTTCATTTGGGAGATCTATATGTTAAAATTTTTTAGTTTCATATCAAAACACATAAAATACTAGAGTTGCTACCCTTCTTTGCTCCTCTATCTGCGCGCAGATTCGAGGGGTGAATAGGGGCAGAATACATGCTCCAATTACTTTTGGGGAGCTTGCAATTATATAAAATTTGTGAGTCTCATTGCACATGTGCAACGACCCTTGCAAATTGTATCCAATTGCAATTTTAGTCCCCCGAAAAGTAAAAAAAAATGGATTAATAAATGGATATACATATTAACATATGTGGCAATTGTGCAAGTTAGGGACAGGGGGGACATGAGAATTTTGGGGACAGAGAATTTCAATTGCATCTACTGTTGCCATTTTAAAAAATCATCAAGCTTGTACTATCTATGCATCAACCCAAAGTCGGAGGAACTCTGATGCTAACTCGATAAAAGCTACAGCTATATTGATAGCCACGAATATTGCAAATAAATTAAAGATGAATCAAGTGATTTCAAAGGGGACTCATTGATTCTCGCCTCTGCTCTTAAAGATGCAAGCTACAAAGTGGATTGGTCATGTGAATTGGATTTTCAAGAGGCTAGGAAATTTCTGGTGAGTGGCCTAAGTGGAGATTTGAGAAAGTCCCTAAAATCTGTAATTCTACTGCTCATAACATTGCAAAGTGGACTTTTGATAGAAATTTGGAGGGTGAAAAATATCATTGCAAAGAGACAAGAAAATGTCATTTTTTGTGTGAAAAATATCCTTGAAGAAATATGCACTTTACGCGCATTTTTCTTGCCATTTATATTTAGTATATAATTTTTTTAAAAATATAAATCAGTTATACAATCAAAATAATATTTACATGGCTATTAAAATCTCTTGTAGTTCTTAAAAAAAATCTCATGTAATCTCTCAACATTTGAAAAACTTTTAGTTTTATTTTTGTAGTTTTTTTTTTCGAGATGGAGCTTTGATTATTAAGTCTTTCTAGACAATATTAAAGTTTACTGTAATTTCCACAAAAACCACTTGTTATACTGAAGTTTAACATAAAGATGCAAATTTAACCTATTTTTTGAATTCATAACATTTATTTAATAAAAAATTGCAAAGAGTCGAATTTGGAAACAATTTGTCAAAAGTTGCATCCAAAAAGATAACAGTGACAAGTTAAATAAACCGGTGTATACATGTTTTTATGTTGTTTAATATTTATATTAAGGAAAAAAAGAGAAGACTTACTTTTATAAAACTTGGTACACATATCACTACAGATTTATGTAATTCTGTTTTACGATGTACTATCATTATTAATTACATTTAAATTTGTATGTTTTTTATTTTCCATATGCGAGTGTGAAACAACAGGATTCAATATAATTAGCAACTCTTGAAATGTCAAATAAGTATATACCTAAATGACTAGTATACTAAATTTATGTCTGACATGCAAAATCTTACTATATACGAGTGGTTTGTAATGTCTTGCCTTTTTCATATTTATATTTACTAAACTTTATTATATAATAAAAACACCACTTGGTCTTAAATAACTACTAATTAACATCTTTTTATTTCATAAAATTTCTATATATTTATTCTTGAATTGAAAAATAAATTTTTATGTAAACTAATTTATACAAATGCTTGTTGTTTGCACATTCACCTGTATCCTTTTGTGGACTCGTATGGTTTCCCCCCACTCATCGCATATTCGGGGACTAATTAAAAAAAAGTGGAAATATATTTATATGGTGTGTTTTTTTTTTTTTTTTTTTAAATTTTGGTATTTCATAAAAGGAAGAATGCCACTGGAAAAAAAAAAAAAAAAATAGAGCGACATCGGAGAAGAACCGAAAAAATCGAAGATCCGGACGCTGGTGAAAGTTGATAAAGGGTTGGGGAACCTTTGATTCTGTTGAAACTTCAGCTGGAATAAGGCCCAATTTAGAGTTATCGGGTTCACATAGCTGAGGAGGAGGAGGAGGAGGAGGAGGAAGAAGAAGGAATGAAACCCTAATCTGAAAAAAGTCAAAATTCATCACATTTTTATTCTGGTACTGTAGTTTCCTTTTTCATTTGCTACTTCTTTCTTTGTTGATGTTCTTCTTTGACAAATTCAATCGGTCGTTCGTTAACCCGATTGCAGCTCTAGACTTTATCTGTCCGTGACCACACCACCCCAACACCACCCTTTAATAAATTTGGGAGCTTGAGTCGGAGGTATTTGGGGGAATTATTGGCTTATTTTAATTGGATTGTTAACTGGTGACTCCATACCATTTATAAATTTTGTTATTGTATCAAAATAGTTTTTTTTTTTTTTTTTTGGAATATAAAAAAATTGAATGATCATTTCAGTATCTTTTTGCTTACTATTACTTTACTCGCTGCTGCTTGCCAATTTCATGTCAATGCTGCTCCCTCTCTCCCCTCGACTGAGTGAGTGAGTGAGTGAATTCGTGTCCGTGTTGGTTTTCTTTTCATAAGCCTCAGGTTGCTCAATCCCCACCTTGATTTCTGTCTAAATCAGAAATTGATCTCCAATATAGTACTTCGATTAGGCTTTATTTCGTGATGTGATTCATCTTTACCTTTGAGCTCATCCTCAGAGTGATTTGAATGTCTGTGTCAAGTAGAACTTTTTGAGCAAAATTCAATATTATTCGCTCTTCCTCCTTTTCTGTTTCTTTGCATGGATATGCCATTCCAGTGTTATAGTTACTGCTTCCATTAACTACCTACTTAATTCGATTACTTTTCTGAATTTCTGTTCTTCTTCTTCTTCTTCTTCTTCTTCTTCTTCTTCCTCTTCTTCCCTATCTCTATCTCTCTCTCAATTAACAAAAAAAAAAAAAAAAACACAAAATGAAGAAGAACAGGGGATCTACAACTTACGTTACATTGTGGAGATTAGTGCCCAATGACGAGTGAATTAATGTTACAATTATTATGAAGCTATTGAGCCTACTGGATAAGGATGAATCTTCAGGCACACATGTCAGGGCAACTTTCAGGGCAGGTGCCCAATCAGTCTGGTCCTTCTTTGCCTGGAGTATCCCAGCAGAATGGACCTGTCCAGATGCAAAATCCAGTTGCCCATAGGAATTTGCTGAATATGGACCCCGAGTTCACGAGAGTGCGCAACCTGATGCAACATAAAATGTAAGATCTTTTCGTCTGCATGCTTATGCATAATATGCAGCTTTGTTTTTTGCTCTTTTCTGTTGTGCTCTCGATCTCTCCTTCTTTCTCCAATTTGGTGGTTTGGAGGTTTGTCATGTTTAATGATATTAATGGAGCAGCTGAGCTATCCCTTCCATATGTGCAGCTTATCACTCTGTAATTTATGTGAAGTTAAAGCTTTTTTATAGCATCTTTAATTACTTCAGCAGATTGCAGACTGCTACATTTCATCACTTGACCCTTTTGCTTTTTGTCCTGTATACTCTTTGATAATCTTCTTCTGCTTGTAGCATGGTCTTCCTCTTTTTATTCGAGGGGCTCATGAAATTTTAAGTTTGACTTATTTATGAATTGTTTGTATGCACCTTTAATGCTCTCAAGCAGTGTTTTAAGAAAGTTTCCTGACCTTTATGGCTTCCAGATATGAGTATCTCGTGCAGCGTTTGCAGCATGCTCATGAGATGCCACAAAGGAGAGTTTTGGATATAGTGAAACGATTAGAAGAGGCTTTGTTCAAGACTGCTGCTACAAAGGTTTGCTTCTTTTTTTTTTTTTTTTTAATTGTTTATATATGCAGTTTCATTGCAAGTTACATTGATTTTGCTCATATTTTGTCTGTGAGATACCTTGACTTCTAAACATAAAGCATTTTTCGTACTGAATTGATGGTCATTTCGTTTCCTTATCCTTTGGGGGTCTTTAATTCTTTTACCTGTGCTGAAAATAAATTGGAGCCGTGCTATAATGGCCATTTCTTTTGTCTTTGAATAATGTGATGTATGATGCTGGAATTTTGCTGTACTTTATTATTGTTGACAATGGCACTTCTTCTTCTTCTTCTTCTTTTAAAAAAATACATAAGGAGCACATAAAAATTTGTACTGTGGAGAATTGGTTGCATCTTTTGATTCAATGCCATCTCTGAACATGTGATGTAGTGATGCTGGAATTTTGCTGTACTTCATTATTGTTGACAATGCTACTTTTTTTTTTTTCATATATATAAGGAGGAGTACATGAACATATCTACTTTGGAGAATCGGTTGCATGTTTTGATTGAACGCCTACCTTTGAGTAATCAGAATCATCAATTTTCACATGCCAATGCTTCCACTTCTATTGGTGCCATGATACCAACCCCTGGCATGCCTCAAAGTGGAAATTCGAACCTGATTGGGACATCTTCCGTTGATAATGGAAATAGTTGTAATAGTATTGCTTCCTCAACTATAAATTCTGGAAACTTTTTGGCATCCCATGGGTCCTCTATGAATTCTGCACATGGTGGTTCATTTAGTTCATCTGACGGTACTGAAAAAGGCTCATGCTCTTATCAAATGGTTAAGCTATAGTTTTTTATTTTTTTACTGCACAGTGTAATAGGATTAAATTCTGCAGGACCATCGTCCAACGGATATCAGCAGTCACCTTCTAATTTTGCCATCAGCTCTGCGGGAAATAATATGGTGTCATCCTTTGGTGCACAAAGAATGGCAAGTCAAATGATTCCTACCCCGGGATTTAATAATACAGGCAGTGACATTGTAAATAATACTAGCAGTAATCAGTCATACATGAATTTAGAGTCAAGTAATGTTGGTGCATTTTCAAGTGTTGAATCTACAGTGACATCTCAACCTCTGCAGCAAAAGCAGCATGTAGGTGGTCAAAATAGCCGAATTTTGCACAACCTTGGCAGCCATATGGGTGGTGGAATTAGGTCTGGTATGCAGCAGAAGTCCTACGGATTATCAAATGGAGCCCTAAATGGAGTAGGGATGATGGGGAGCAATCTACATGTCATGAATGGTCCTGGGACCACGGAGGGCCATATGACAGGGACAATGTATGGCAATTCCCCAAAACCACTACAACCAACTCTTGATCCCACTCAACGAACATTAATGCAAGGTAGCCTCTCTCTCTCTCTCTCTCTCTTCCCCCCCTCCCTCTCCCTCTCTCTCTGTATTGTGTGTATGTTTGCATGTGCTTAGAAGTGCACTAGCATTGTGGTAACTTCTACCAGAAAATCTCATTATTCAATCTAGTTACATTAGAAAGTTTCTTTCTCTTTTGTTTTCGTTAGTGTTTCAGACAAATTTAGAAAATCTAAAAAAAGTTCCAAAGCAGTAATCTAATAGCCTTGACTATCACCTGCCGATTTGATGAAGTTAGACCCAGCCGTGGTTTTGATATTATGTATTTTATCCTCACTGAAATTAATTTATTTCGCAGGAGATGGATATGGGATCAGCGCTGCTGATTCCTCAGGATCTGGAAATTTATTTGTTCCTGTAACTTCTGTTAGTTTGACGATGAACAATCAAAACTTGAATGCAGTTACCTTGCAGTCTAGGCCCAAAACAAGCTCTTCATTGCTGTCAAATCAAACACAGTTGCATAATTCTCAACAGGTGGCAAGCATAAAACCTCACTCCATTGATCCGATGGAAAATAATTTTCAATCTCAGAATTCGCTGTCAGAGAATCTTGTGCGATCTCATCCTCAACAGCAATTTCAGCAGCAGCCTCATCAGTTTCAGAAAGCACAAATGGTTCAGCATCAACTCCAACAAAAACAGCAAATTCAGCAGCACCAGCTTTTAGCAAAGAATGATGCTTTTGGCCGCTCTCAGCTGTCATCTGGGTTAGGTGCCTCAATAAAGACTGAACCAGGGATAGAGCGTATTGAAGAAGCTCTGCATTCTCAAGTCCCTGAACAATTCCAGTTTTCAGAATTGCCAAATCAGTTTGCAGAGAGTTCATTGGAGGACCATTCCAGAGCGGGTACACAATTGCATTCTTTTCCATCTGGCCCACAAGACATTTATGCATCACTAACTCAGACTTCAGAACAGATGCAACATTTAGTGCACCAGAACCAGTTCGTTGCTGACTCTCAAAGTGAGTTTAGCTGCCTTCCTCCTGCGGTTCAATCAGATGCAGCAGCACAGGGTCACATATGGTATCCTGAGTCTCAAGATCGATCACAGAACCCAGGTTGCCTCCCACGTGAACAAAATGTTCAAGAGGAATTTCGCCAGAGAATCGCAGGGAAAGATGAAGCTCAGCAAAATAGTTTATCCTCAGATGGGTCTGTCATTGGTCAATCTGTTGCTGCTATGAGATTGGATAAGCCTGCAAATTTAAGTGGGGCTGCAGGCAGATCAGGTAACCTAAGTCGTGAGAGGCAGTTCAAGAATCAGCAGAGATGGCTGCTGTTTTTGCGACATGCTCGCCGGTGTCCTGCTAAAGAAGGGAAATGTCTGGATCCTTATTGCATATATGTTCAAGAGCTGTTAAGGCATATGGAAAAATGTGAATCATTACAGTGCTCATTTCCTCGTTGCTGTGCGACAAAGATTCTAATTAGCCATCATAAGCGGTGCAAGGATGCTAGTTGCCCTGTTTGCATTCCTGTGAAAAATTTTGTGCAGGCACAGTTGAAGGCAAGTAGTTGGCCTCGCTTTGGTTCTGACCTTGTGAGATCAGTCAATGGATCCTGTAAACCATATGATACTGGTGAAAATCCGGGTAGGTTAACTTTGAAGACAATAGTTGAAACTCCCGAAGATTTACAACCATCTCTTAAGCGCATAAAGACTGAGCAATCCTCACAATCAATGGTTCATGAAATCGAAAGTTCTGTTGTACCGGTTCCTACTATTAGTGAACCTCAACCATGTGATGACAGACAGCAAACTGAACAAATTGTTAACACTATACCAATGAAATCTGAGGTTGTGGAAGTTAAGATGGAAGGCTCTATGAATGTTGGGCAGCGAAGTCCAAAGAGTATCGTTTTGAAAAAGGATAATGTGGATGATTCATTTATGCAAAGAACTGATGCTGATCTAATTATCTCAAACGTTCCTGCTGTTGTGGCAAAACAGCCCAGTATTAAGATTGAGAAAGAAGTGGAACAGACTAAAGAGGAAACCACCTTATTGCCTGCTGATAGTGCAGGTGCTTCAAAGTCTGGGAAGCCGAAAATTAAAGGAGTATCATTGACTGAATTATTCACGCCAGAGCAAGTTCGGGAGCATATTAAAGGCCTCAGACGGTGGGTTGGCCAGGTAATGCTTCAGACCTGGTTTTTGATTTATTCAGGAATGGTGATTTAGCACTTTGTCAGCATAATTTAGTTGATTTTCATGTGGATAAGTTTTTGTTTTGGGCATCTCAGTTATTTGGAGTTTTATTAGCCGATGGGTAGAACGTTGGTGTTGGTTTCTCTCTATAATAGTTTCTCTTTGACATTTATTTTTTTCCTTTCGAGTTGGTAGTCGATGTCAATGGAGAACAGTCTTCTGATTTTGATGCCGCATCTACTAATCTCCACATGCTTCCGGTGCTGCTTTAGATTTGGATGGTCTGAAAAATCCGTATTGGCATCCAAATAGTCTTTATGCAACAATTGTTAACATGCTGACATACATATGTGACTTATAACCTATGCCTATTATTAATAGTAGAACTGAGATGCTTTGTACAATTTTGTTTATATTACCTTGCAGTAGTACCTATTGATTGTTGCAATATGCTGAGCTGCAGTATATCTTTCTTGATCTCGATTGAAGATGGGATATTGATGATTAAACATTGGAAAAAGTAATTAAGAGTGGAACAGGAGAAGCATCATAGATTGGTTGCATTTGATAATACCTTGCAGTAGTAACTGGTGACCATGAACAGTTTATTGTAGTATGCTGAGCTGCAGGATATCTTTCTTGGTCTCAAACGAAGATGTAATATTGACGATTAAAAATTGGAAAACATGTGCCTTTAATTAAGAGTAGGACAGGAGATGCATTGTATTGCATTTGATATTACCTTGCAGTAGTACCTGACCACGAATAATTTATTGTAGTATGCTGACCTGCAGTTCATCTTTCTTGGTCTCAATTGAAGATGGAATATTGATGATGAAAAATCGGAGAACCCACTAGCTTCTTGTTGCGTTTGTACCATTTTAGAATGGACTCTTAAATGATTAATGGCACTGGACTAAGTTAAAATTGTAAGTTGAAAGGCTAGGAAATATTTGAGTCACATAGCATTTTTCTTTGGGTAACCATCAACCCCCCCCCCCCCCCTCTCTACAATGCAGAGGGGGTGACATGAAAAATATCCATTTGTTTGTTAAGAAACTCTCTCCTTACACTCTGTGCTCCTTTCAGAATTATATAAGAAATTTGAATTATTTGATTCTGCAAGTAATATCTCTAATTTAGATTTCATTGTTCCTCACTCACATTGGCATTGTCCAATGTTATTTTGAACATGGTAAAAATATGTGTCATCTAAACATGGCCATCATTTGTGCTTCTTACTCAACATCTATCATAACAGTTACTTTTAGGAATTGAATCTTGGTGTCACGAAGTACTTGAATTTGGAGGGAAAAGAAAGGTGGCTGCTTGTTGACGATATAGTAGCTGAGATAGATGAGCCACTTAGTAGATGAAGGTAGTTTGGCAGTTTAATTCTTACTGTTTCTGAGCATTCTGTGTAATGCAGAATAATGTCTATGAATACGAATTAATCTCAAATGGAGAACATGTTTATGGAATAGCATTTAGTGGGACTTTTACTAGGAAGAGGAATAGTTTGATTTGCCATGAATTTTATGGAGTGTTTTATAACTTTTCATGAACTTCTACAGTGTAAATTTTTTTTGAGGAGTCTAAATATTAATCGGTGCAACTTAATCTTGGTATTGTTCTAAAAAGTTCTAGGCTAGGTGGCAGGGTGAGGGAAAGATTTGAAAGGTCAGTGGCGCATGCAGCAAGCAAGAGTTGGTTCTTGTTGGGCCAACATGAACTTGGAGCACCAAGTTCTTTCTTGTTAAAGAGCTTGAATAAAGAACAGACCTAAACTATGTTAAGTCCTGTGGTATGCATGGCATGTTGCATTCACATGGGTGTGGGGTGACATATGTTAATCATATTCTTTTCTTTGCCCTGCCACACCCGTATTAGACTCTTCATTTGTATGCATGTAATATAGGACCTTATAAGCAAGATGGCTGTAAGAAACCAATTTCTTTGTGGTATCTAGCGTATTGAATGAGTAATTTTTGTTGTTTTCCCCCCACATAATGGAATTTATTGTAGACTTGTAAACTCTGTTCTCATGGACTCTCCTCTCACCTCCTCAATATCCGTGTCATATCGTGTTGACAATGGTGTGGGCATGGGATATGATGACTAAAACCTTCACTCCACCCTGCTGCACCTGTGTTTGACTCTTCATTCATTTCATGTCCACATACTCCTGTACCTAAGTCCATGTAACATAGCTTGCAGGCAGAACTAACTAGCTATTATTTAGTTGTTGTTGCATACCCTCAAATTGATGCTATGTTAGGATAATAATTGTACATGCTGCTCTTGTTATGGCTTGAATAGTCTCAATACAATGGCCTGTGCCTCGAGTTGACTTTTATGATCCTTTGACTATAATACCTTAGAAATTTGATTTTATTTACCTCAAATAGCTGATGTTAAACAGAGCTTCTTTGAAGATTTACATCTCCAGTTTCAAATCCTGAAACCATCTACTGTGTAGTTTTTGTAAAAGATGAGTTTGACATAGAAAGGCAGACTTTGTTCTTTGATTGCAGTTAATGTTATCTTATTCTGTAGGCTTCAGAACTCATGAGATTCAGGCTACTCAAATCTCTGGATTATATTATGTTAGCCTGGAGTTTGAATCAATAGAAATTATTAGATTAATGTGTGGACAGCTGTTACCCTTCATCTTCTTCATATGGTTAGATCAGAGAGGTAATGTGAGTTTGCAAACTGGGGCTTGCTAGTGCAACAGTTTTGAGAATTTGTTTTCCGTTTCAACATACTATGAGTATGGCTAGTTGGGAATCCAAGCTGGGCTCGAGTTGAATGACTTTAAGTTGGTTTGTTAGGGGTCTACACTTGTGCCCTTTGGCACCTGCACCACTTTCTTAGATAGATTTTTTTGAATGGTTTAGGTTTGTGCGAGTATTTGGGGATCGGCTGAAAGGGAAAATGAAAAAAAGTAGAACTGTACATCTGAAATGACTGAATCATGTTAACTTCCAATACGTGGGAACATATTGATTTCATGGTTCAAATTTTTTAGCGGAATAAGGGCTAATTAAAAAAAAAAAAAACGAGGTTATGAATTTTTCTCTGAGTCAATTGTTTTGGAGTGCGTCATTAAATTAATTGTTTTGGAGATATCACTAAATTACTTCTAGGTCCTTACTGATGATATTGAAAATCGAGTTCTTACTCATCTTTTCAGTAAATATTATATATTTGATCATGCGTGTAAGAATTATTTCTAGAGTGAAGACATGGATAAAAATGTGGCTTTCAACCTTTCTTTGAATATGGATCGTTCTGATCGTTAACAATTAATTTTAATAACAATTTTATTTGCAATAAATGGGTATTTGTATTCTTTGCACAATTAATATTCAGGAATTCAAATCTTAGCTCTATACTAGTTATTCATGCTACTTTGTGCACTTGATGGAAAATGAGAGCATCATGCTTTGCAGGATTTTTGGTTGGAACCGAATTTGTAGACATTGTATTTTCCACTCTTTTTGACCCATATTCTGTTTTTCTTGTTCAGAGTAAGGCAAAAGCGGAAAAAATCAAGCAATGGAGCAATCAATGAGCGAAAATTCTTGTCAGTTGTGTGCAGTTGAGAAGCTTACTTTGAGCCACCACCTATCTATTGCACGCCATGTGGTGCTCGCATTAAAAGAAATGCAATGTATTATACAATTGGAACTGGTGATACTCGACATTATTTCTGTATTCCTTGCTACAATGAGGCTCGGGGGGACACCATCATAGCTGATGGATCAGCTATCCCCAAAGCAAGGCTTGAGAAGAAGAAAAATGACGAGGAGACTGAAGAATGGGTACATAATACCACCTTTTCCTTTATGTCTCTTTTTAGGTTTTTGGTTCTGGAAATAGACTAGAGATATTGAATATTATTTCCCCGTTTTATACAGTGGGTTCAATGTGACAAGTGTGAAGCTTGGCAACACCAAATTTGTGCATTGTTTAATGGTAGAAGAAATGATGGTGGACAAGCTGAGTATACTTGTCCAAACTGTTACATAAGTGAAGTTGAAAGAGGGGAGCGTATGCCCTTGCCACAGAGTGCTGTTCTTGGAGCAAAAGACCTTCCAAGAACTATTTTGAGCGATCACATTGAGATGCGGTTAGCTAGGCGACTGAAGCATGAAAGACAGGAGAGAGCAAGTGCTCAAGGAAAAAATGTTGATGAGGTGATACTTTTTGATGATTGTTTTTGTTAAGATGTAAATTGTTATTTTTCGGTTCTTTATGACCGGAGTACTGCGGTGAAGTTTTTGCAAAGGCAATTTATATGATTCTCTTCACTGCTTTCTTCTGTTTATTCACATGAGATTTAGACACAGGTACAAATTGCTAACATTTTAGTATTCGTAGTGTGTCACTAGCTGGCTTATGGAAGTAATTTTGGCCTTTTCTCCTTGTACCTCTCCTGGACACCTTACTTGGAATCT
>JAMWEH010001872.1:0-26736 GCA_024721245.1 Mitragyna speciosa | reverse complement strand
GTGTAAGAAAGACTGTGTTGATGAAGTAGGATACCATGTGAGCATGTTGCAAGTACAGTTACTGCAACTTTTTCTCTTTTTTTTTCATTTTTTCTTTATTGAGAGTAATTTTTTTTTCTCCTTTTTTGGGTAGAAAGAAGAATTATTTTTTTCCCCAAATAGGTCCTAAAAAGTTATTACAAAAATATAGCAATAAAGGAAAGGAAATATATGACTGTTTATGAAATGCTTAGCGGATTTTACTATGAGGTGGTTTACATTTTAGACTATCTTATCCTCGATAAGTCTAGGAATTTTATTTTTTTGGTTTTCTTTAAGGCAATTTATTTTTTGCCTTTTGTTTTCTCTGGTTGCTATTGAAAAGATAGTAGCATATCAGATAGTTAAATGTTTTGGCCTTTAAAATTGTATGAGTCAAAGAGTAAACCCTCAAACATTGCACATTGAAAATAAATATTTCTTCCATTAGAATATATATATATATATATATATATACATACATACATACATACATACATACATATATATGTGTGTGTATATATTCTTCTAAGTATATTTGTCTGAGCACACTAAATATAAAAAGAACCAATTAATGCAATATCTGACTAAAATTTTACTTAAATATTGAGACAATCCAAATAAAAAAATTGAAAGAAAATAATTTTCTCAATTTTAATCAAATTAAAGATCAATATAATTTGCTCCTATTTCCATCATCGTATTTTTAGTACAACACAAGGGTTGCATTTTGTATTTATCATATGTTAAGTACAACATGATTCTTAACATGAAATGTAGAAATAAACATAGATACAAGTTCTAAATTTTAGTTACATGCACATATTTATTAAAAATGATAAAACATTTAGATGATCTACTTACAAAATTTACCAACATGGGATAAAGAATGCATAGTTTTATTTCTATCTTTCCATTTTCCTCTTGCCATAACAATTTACAAACAATTTTCTTGTACCAATATTCTTTATCAATTTCCCTTTTTTTTCTCTTATATCAAAATCTAAAAGACAAAATACTAATGTTCTACATGGTATGCATGAGGAACTTATTTAGGTCAACAGAACAAAAGTCATCAACTGTGTCCTAGTTGTTATCCTAAAAAAAAAAACAAAAAAAAAGTCATCAACTACTTGTCAAGTATCCACACAACATGTGTCCTAGTTGGAAACTTCCTGCATGGCAGCGGATACATAATTCTTAATTCTATGGTTTGGATACCCTCACCCATTTGTGACATATTTTTTAGGTCACCAATTGCCGATACCAATTAGATGATTTTTTTTTAAATTTTTGGAATTGAAAAATTAATATTGTAACATTTTTTGAAATGCATATATAAATTACAAAGGTGTTTGATAATATAAAAAATTAATTAAAAATATATTTAGAGAAATTTTTTTAATTTGGACAACTAAATACAAAATATATTGAGGTATTCTCTTTCTTGAATTCGTGTAAATATGACAAAATATTGTCTCTGTCAAAGACAATTAGCACGCCTCTATTATCTTCATATTCTAGAGTCTTGGTCAACCATCATAGGTGATATCCAATGGACAGATATGTGATGATTAAATAATAGGATTAAAATTTCTATGAAGACAAAAAGGGGATTATTATTATTATTCTAATATGCAAACAGTAAAGCATTAAAGAAATAAATTAGTTAAAACTAATTCATTTCTTTAACACAATAGGCATTGTTTAAAAGTCAGTGAATGTGACACTAAGGAGTTTTAGAATTTTTTATGGTGGCTTTGTTTTTTTTTTTTTTTTTGGATTTTTTTGGATAATTGACTAACTTGGCCGACAAAAATAGAAAATGCTTCATTTACTAACAATTTGTAAACAGGAAAAAAAATCCACATGAATTATATTGTACTAGTATATCAAAATTAATGAAATATCCATGGAATGTATTGGTTTATATTTATCTCTTCAACATAATGATAAACTTTTCAATTGTTCTTTATGGTGAAATGTTGATTTCTTGACTACCATCTCAAAATAGTGAAGAACAATGCTAAAGATATTAACAATGAATTAGTTCGATAATAATCATGAATATATTGCATTTAAAGACACGTAATCCTTGATTAACCCCACAAACCATTTGGTGAAATTTCATTTTTCCCCATAAGTTCACATTTCTCTTACTTCAACAACTTTTAATAAGTAAGATTTGTTTCCTCAAAAAAAAAAACTCTGACATCATTTTGTCATCATGAAGTTCAAAAAAGTTTCATAATAGCCAAATGACCATATACTGCCAACAATTTTTTGGTTTATTTATGTAACTGATGTATTAAATCTTTTAATTATTTTTAGCGAGGCAAAAAATTTGGAATGAGAGAAAATTTTGTCATAGAAAATAGATGGTAATTAATTGAGCAAAAGGAGAAAGGAGGAGGGAGAGGGACCCAAACTGGTATAAATTCCAGAGTTGAATTGTCTTGCAAATAAATTTCCAAAGGTACATTCAAGAATGGTCTTCATGTTCATTTCTTATAGCTAAAAGTTAAAATAAGAAGGAAAAAATAACATCTAGAAGAAGATGGAAAAGATGGCATCTAGAAAATTATTTCATTCCAACTAAAGTTGAAATAATCTAGTAGCAAAATACAAGTAAAATTCCAACACACCCACAAAAAAACTTTAGAAATATTTTAGCAATGGTTTGCGAGAGATCTACTTATGATCAATTTAAATGATTAAAAATTACTAGGGATCATAGTTATTAGAAAACTCAAAAGTTTGAATATTTCGTTTCATAATATGTAGAAACACACACACTTTAAATGATCATAATTTAAAAATTTCTTTGATCATGTACATCAATTAAAATTTTGGTATATACACACACACACACAAAAGAGTGTACAAGCACAAGAGAATCGAGCGATAAATGTAACGAAATATGAACATATACGAAATATCATTATAATTATTGTTTCACGTTTTGTAAATTATCTAAATATTTTAGCAATACACTAACAATTACTTACACCATCCTTCCTACCTAACATACTTTGATGTATCCAACTGTAGCACGTATTATTATCATATAGTTATTAGGAGGAATTTGATGCAAAAGATTAATAGCATTTCCTTTGCCAAAAAAGAAAATAGAAAAGTTGATGGCATTTTCTTTCTCACTTTTCGGATATAAAGGTACCGGACCATACACAAAAAAGTTAAAAGCTTTGGAGTGGCCCACTGGCTGTCTTTATGGGGCCCGCTCAACGACCTTTGTCCGCTTGTATATACCTGTCACGTGTTTCAAAAGCTCCATATCTTCTGGTATCTCCACCACCAAAGCCCATTATCAACAGAGATCCGATGTGTGATTGTGCACCGGACAAATAATGCTCCTCTCTCTCTCTCTCTCTCTCTCTCTCTCTCTCTCTCTCTCTCTCTCTCTCTCTCTCTCTCTCTCTCTCTCTCTCTATATATATATATAATTTAAATAAGTTTATGAAAAAAATTAAAGATATTAAGAATAGTCTAATAACAAATAAGTGTGAAAAAATTATGAAAAATTTATTGATATTAGATAATTACATAATTAGTTCAATGACATTATTGAAATGCATAAAAAAGCTGTTACACTAACATCCTAGGCTTGAAGTAATGAGCACAAGATCCTATTTACCATTGCTATCAGCAAAGTAGTTTTCAACTTTAACTGCATCCACTATGGTTTTTGGCCTTTTTGGTAGGAAGAAGAGCACATCAAGAAGCAAATTTATAGGATTGGATGGTCTGATGCAACTTTTGTCGCATATGATTTGTAAAGTAGTTTTAGTTAATTTTTAAGTATATTCTTTGAGAAAAGTTAAATAGACTTTTAAGATGTGTGAGAAGGTTGGGATTATTATTTATACATGAAAGAATAGAGCAAGAACAATATATATATATATATATATATAAAATACATATCTGCATAAGACTTAAATTAGATAAATTTATATGAATATAGGTATCAGATTGTTGAGAACTCTCTTCTTGGAACGTTCAATCTCTTAAATAGCTTCGAGTGGGATACAAAATTAGGCATGTATTAGCAAATTTTGCTATAAAGCTTTTAATTGTATAGCAAATTTGCTTTAAGCTTTTGATCGATGTCAAGTGGGAAAATATCTTCGTTATGTGGATTGATGTGAAGTGTTGCAGCTCATCAAGAACTTAAAACAAAGTAATCATGTGTTAGTTGTTATTTCAACAATTTAATTATGAGTGGAGTAGTCATGTAATTTATTAATTAGGATTAGAATTCTTTAGAAACTAATGTGGGAATTTTCCTTTGATACCCCTTCACACATGACTGAGGTTTGTTAAGAGTCTAAAAGCTAGCCTAAAGTTCGTATCTTATGAAAAGCCCATAAAGTTGTAAGTGAATAGGTATTCTTCAGAAACTAATGTAGGACTTTGTCCATTGACATTTCTTCACATATGACTCGAATTTGTTAAGAATCTAGAGGCTAGCAAAGAGTTTGGAACTTGTGGAAAGCACGTGAAGTTGTGAGAGGAATTTGTTGAGAGCCTGAGGCTATGATACCATGGCATAGCATTGGGTCTTCCATCTCATAACTAATTGACAATGAATGGAGTGTTTCATGCGCTTAATTAATTACAATAAGATTCTTTGATAAATCAGCATGATATTTTGTTCGTTGACACCACTTCTCCTTTACACATGACTCAGGTTTGTTGAGAGCTTATGGGCTAGTAGAGAGTCAGAAGCTTGCAGAGAGCCCATGAATTTTCTCATGCACTTCATTAATTATGATAGAATTTCTTAGGAAATGAATTCAGGACTTTGCCTCTTGAAATCCCTTCCTTTTATACGTGACTCAAGTATGTTGAGAGCTGAAAAGCCATAAAAGAACTTGAGATTTGCTAAAAGCCCATGGAATTGTGAGAGGCTAGATAGGATTTGAAACAATATGAAGTTGTTGAGAGGCTAACAGATAGCCTAGAGCTTGTAGAAAAACCATGAAATTATAAAAGCCTAAAGAGAATCTGAGACATGTAGATTTTTGGATGAGAATGTAAGAGCTTAATCCCAAACTCATTGACACCTCCTCTTACACGTGACCAAGGATTAGGGGTTTATAAAAAGCCCACAAAATTTTCACTTAGCATGCCTCCTCTTTCTGTCTTTCCTTCAAAAGCCCATGAAATCATGAAGAGTCAGAGAGGACTTGAAACTCAAGATGTGTAAAGTTTTGGATAGGAGTATATGGATTTAATTCCAGCATCCGACTCTAAAACTATCGTTCTTCTCAAAATCAATTGACTATGAACAAAATGGGCCATGTACCTTGTTGATAATGATAGGAATCCTTGGATATCCATCCATTGACAGCTATGATGTAATTTTTATCTTTTTGCTGTTTGTTTAAAACAAAAATAATCGATAGACGAAGACTATAAATTTAAAATGAGAGTGTGAATTTAGCACATAATAAGCATTCATATATGTAACAACCCTTTCAACGACTTGTGAGAAAATTGCACAAGTCGGTCCATTGTTTTAGAGAAAGCCCAAAATGGAAAAGAACAACGAGCCCAAGGAGAGGGTGGCGTTTTACAATACGAGGAATACAAGGAACTTTATTTGGCTGCAATTTAACCAAAAATGTCGAACAAGATCAACTATTTAAATTCAGAAATTTATATCTTGGACTACTTTGCATTTGTGTCATTTCTTTGTCTACCAATTTGGAGAGAATATTCTGTGTAGCTGCCGCGCCATGTTAAATTATATAACTTTGATTTATCCGTTGGTAAAGTTTTTAATTTTTTTTTTGCAAATATACCTAAATATTAGAGGTAAAAAAATATAAGCAAGACATAATTAATTATCATGATTGATTTGTTATAAAAAAAAAGTAGGATACAACAATTGCATTTAATACTTTTTCTATTTTCTTTACTCATTTTTACACATTTTATTTACACAAAAGTAAATCATATCATAGTATTAAAGAAACATATGCATGGTACGTTTTTGATAAATTAATTTTCATGTTTGATTGTGTAAATCGATGATTATTACAGCTAAGTGGTTTTTATGGAAAAAGTATACAATTTTCTTACAATCTAATAATTCTTAAAGAAATGTTATTTCAAAAAAATTAATATTCAAAATAAATTAGACTCAAGTAAAAGATGCGTTACTTTGACGTGTAACATGAACAAGTTAAACTTAAATAATTTTTGATATTTATTAATAATCAAATAATTTTGAAAAAGGAATCAGCCTCCAAAAGTCCATTGGATTGATTAGGAATAATCCAAGTCTATCAGCCTTCCCCCAAATAGCCTCCACAGTCTTCTACTCTACCCTCTGAAAACCCTCCAGAACCCCTCAATTCTTCCAATTCCTCTCTCCATGAATTTCTTCAGACCCAAAACCCCTCCACCACCACCCCAAACCCCACAAGGGCCATCACCACCACCACCTCTCCACCTCCTCCAACAGGCCATCACATCTCTCCAAACCAACTTCTCCAACTTCCTCCACCACTCCCCTCTCCCCTTCCCCACCCCACCTTCTCTCAAACCTCCCTCCTGGGCCAGAATTTCTGACACCCTCAACTCTTCTAACACAACCCCATCTTCCTCCTCCTCTTCTGCTTCTCCTCCTGGCACTGACAACAGTAATTCCAATGCTAAAAGAAGGAGTCTTGCTATGAGTACAGAGGATATTGAGGAGCGTTTAGCAGGGGTCCCTGTATATGCTCTGAGCAATGCTTCTGAGGAATTTGTGCTGGTTTCGGGCGTGAACACTGGAAAAAATCTTGGCTTGTTTTGCGTGAATGAAGCTGATGCTCAGGCCCTTCTTCAACAGATGCAGTCCATGGACCCCTCTATGAGAAAGGGCTCCCAAGTTGTTGCTGTAGCTCTCAATAAGGTCCAAGAACTTCTGTGAATTTAATAAAAGAAATGATCTTTTAGCAAACACTGACCTTGTAATGATATTGTTCCTTGTAATAATATGTGCAATCGTCGAAATTTTGATGTTTGATGATGTTACAGTTTCAATATTTGGAAAAAATTTGATGGAGGGCTCATTTGAGAATATGGAGAGAGAGAGTAGTATAAATTATACGTAAAGGGTTTTGTATATGGATGTTTGTTGGATCATGAAAGTGCATTTCGTTTGATTGATGGATAAGTGTTGAATTAGAGAGACTGGAGTCTAACGGGGAGATTTTTGTTGCAGGTATTTCAGCTGAAAGTTGATGGTGTAGCTTTTAGGTTGATACCGGAGGCATCTCAAGTAAAGAATGCAATAAAGGTAAAGGGTTTTCTTGACATGAATGAGTTAATCAATTATGATATTTTTGGTCTATTTTGGTTTGAACTTGCAATTCTGATTACATATTTAGTCCAATTTTTTTTGCTGAATTATTGTTTCAGTTCTGAAGTTCTTTATTGAGAATGGCAATGTTGGCTAATTTCCAGGAAATTTTGGCTTCATTTTTGAATTGAAAGAAAGTTCAGTGTTCAGTAAACAAGTCATATATTGCTTGAATTTTAAAACTGCAGATGGGACAGCTTTCTTCCATGTAGATGTAAGATGCTTTCTGTATGGCGTATTGGAGATAAACCTGCACCTGTCAATTTGACTTTTTTGCATGAATGGATGACAATTTAAAATTTTAATCTAATATGCTTGTTCATCAAGAATTGGCAGTGGAAGTTTGTGGGAGATGACCACAATTTTGTTCCATGTACAAAATATAGCCTTAATTGCTCTATTCTGATTACATTGTAGAATGGATATCCTAGTTTAAGTGGACATATATGTAAACCAAGATCTGGAAAATTTTCGTAGTTTTAGAACAGTATGCGTTAGCAGTTTATCTTAATTTTAAGTTTAATGAGAAAGTTGCAAATATGTGAGACTGTTATGAATTTTGATGTCTAGAAAGAAGTAATGTTTTGAAAAATAAAATTATGGAAAGAGACAATATTTTGAATGGTCCACAGGAACACAATTTTTGCAAGGTTCAATGAAAAGTAGGATATCCATTGCAAAAGATATTTGGCCTAAATTGCATTTAGCTGAAATTTCATTCATAGTGTATCAGTAAATTACATATAAATTTTGTTGTTATTTTGTGCCATGTTAAATCTGACTTTTCTTGTGTTATGCTTCTGTCTGTAGGAAAGGAAAATGGTGGGTGCATCTGACGAGAGCTTTTCTGGGGTTCCAGTTTTTCAGGTTTTTCTTCTCCCTTTTCTATCAGTGGAAAAATTTTCTTCCCCTCTCCTTTTGTTATGGGCTTGAGTTGATTTTGCTCTCTACTGATTTTCCTTTTGACTGCTATAAGTATAATGCTTGGAAATCAGACTAGTGTCCAGGAAATGCATGAAGTTGCAATAATGAAATTTACTAGTTAAGTTGGTGAAACCAAGCACACCCTTGAAAAGGAAACATTGTTTATTTCTTCAAGGAACATGAAGAGTATGAAAAAATGATCTGGGTTTGGGTGACAATTGTCAAAGCACAGAAGCCTTTAAGTTGTGTATGTTTGGTGGCCACCCATTTGTTTCATCTTTTCTGGATATGTCTTTTGGCAAATAATTTCAGAAGGTAAAGAAAGTGGGGAGTTCTTTTAAAGCTACATTGACAGGCAGTAAATTTAGTGTGACAGACATATTAGATATTTTGGTCCAAATGTTGTGATTCCTACTGTCTCTTAGGTTAGAGATCCTGGAATTGACTGGATTTGGAAAAACCCACTAGTACTTTATCATCCACAGAATCCCTGTTGATGTATTCTTGCCTGTGAGCTGCATTATTACCTGATATACTATATATGTGGTATAAACTTTCAATTAAGATTGTAGAATTTTTGCTTGATTTGCTTAATCAATTTGGTTGACACAATTCAGACACAGTGGTTATATTTAAGCACTACATTTTAAACACGCATGAAATCTTTTATGCTCAATTGTATATCTGACTCATTGGTTCTCCAGTTTCATCTAATAATATGATCTCTGGATGCATTTTCTTTGTACATTTACTTCAACATTATTGTTCTCACATTGGAAATTTGTCAATTAGTCAATATACCGCAACTGATTGTTCTCAGCCTCTAAAACTACAACTGTTACTTTTGTACAACTCCTTTTGAAAATCCTTGCATGCTGGTTCACATGTGAAAAGTTTTTAACTCAATAATGATGATTTGTGAGACACCCAGGTCACCGAAGAAAGCCCTGTAATCTATGTTACTGGGACTCTTTGCTTGAACCTAAAGGACCAATGTTAGCCAGATATGACATGGGTGCTGGTATGGGATATGTGTTGTATCTGATCACCGTCAGCTGGGTACTTTGACTTAATATGGGGCTATTTTACCTTACTGTTCTTGGTAAATAACTTCTGTATAACTTAGAGTATTATTTTCAGACATCTTACAGGCATTTAGTTTATTAGTGAATGGAATTTGCAGTGCGAAATTCTGATCAAAAGTTTCGTAAACAAAGTACTCAGCTATGTTTAAGTGTGATATTATAAAATTTTATCTACTATTGGAGTTACTGTAAAAATATGTTTTGCACCACATCCAAGTACTCCTGTTTAAAATTTTTGCCATGTCCCTGTTTTTGGTAGCTTAGAAATTGGCACACTTGACCCCTGGATACATACTTGTACCCGATACTAACCTCAAGTCCAAGTAACATAGCCTGCAACTATGTTATATATGGGTAGTTGGCTAGTAAGGTCAGATCGGCTTTACCTTTATGTGTAGCCAAGTTGATCAAGCATTCGTATGTTCCCCTCCTGAACATATAATCATTTCAGTCTAATGCTACAACCTTATTGGGTTGTGAAATAAAATCTTGAGATCTATTTTGGATAAAAGTTTGGAATCTTATCCTCTAACGTCCTGCGATATGCAATAAAAGATTTCACAAGTAGAATCCCCTGGATATTTTAAGGCCATTCTTTGGTGTTCCTTGTCTTATCGTAATGCTTCTGACTTAGGCAGCATGGATTCTATGAATACACACAAAGATTTGCACCATTCTGTTATCTAACCTTGTAGGAAGCACAGAATAGTGTTAAAACTTAAGTAAAATTTAACCTTGTAGTGTTAAATTTTACTTAAGCGCAGAATAGTGTTAACCTTGTAGGAAGCACAGAATAGTGTTAAATTTAAGTAAAATCCTTTCCAAATCCTAGCTGCAATGAGAATACTAGTTGGATGATCAGTTTTTGAGTTTGAATGTTTGCCTGAGGGTTATGGGATTTGTGTCACAATGCATATGTCATTCTGTCTTAATTCTTTTGTTGTGCTCTCTCTCTCTCTCTCTCTCTCTCTCTGAGTTTGATTATGTGGTGTGAGATCATGAAATCACCCTGGTCTTCTAGGTGAATGGGTGTTTTGGACCTGAATAATGTCCACAGCTTTCTACTTGTTCCACCCATTTACTAGCGTTGGGAATTCTGAATAACTTTTGTCTAAGTGAAAGGTTCAGAAGCAGGTTGAGAGGCAGTGGGTAATGGATTGATTCTGGACTTAACATTATGTTCAATTCTTTAATTAGACATGTTTGGTTCTGTTTATTTATGCTTGGGACATGATTTTGGCTGATTTCATTACATATTCTGTCATCGCAATATTTGTTATCAATTTGCTATCGTTGGTTTGAGACATTAGTTTCTGGTGCAAAAGGTTTTAATCGTTTCTAACTTTGATGGTTTTCAGTCAAAAAGCTTGATTCTGAGGAGCCAAAATAAGAGATATCGCCCTGTCTTTTTCAGGAAGGTTAGCTAATAGTAAAATTTAGCATTTGGACATTTCATATCCTTCTTACATTCTGCATCACCATGACCTTTTCTTCTTTCTCATCTTGTTATTGTGTAGGAGGACCTGGAAAAGTCCCTGCTTCGTGCGTCACGTCATCAGAACTTACTAAATCCTGCTCTTAGAGCTGGAGAGGTTCAGGTGAAGTTTTTGGATTTATCCATATATGGTTTTGGTGCAAAAAATTACTTATAGACAGGCGTGTCTAGTTTTTTGCTAAATATAGAAAATGATCTCCCAAACTCCTACCAATTTTGAATTGGCTACTAGTATGGATTATATGTATCAAAACTTTAGGGATAGTCGTATAAAATCTTTTGACACTTGCAACTGAATATAAGATTAATCCAAAGTCTCTAAAATCCTTTGACTCCCGTGTGTTCCATGATACCAATTTTTCACTTGATGTTGTAGGTTGCGGTTCTTGAGGAAATAATACAAGGGATGAAGGTAAGCAATTTTTATTAGCTTAGTCTTTATTCTGTAGCCAGCAAGATGCCTTGACTGGAGGTGAAAGATTTATCATTAGGGCTTGCTTCTATACTGAACACTACTAATGGTTATATTGGGAGTTCTGCTGTCGTTTCTTTGCATTTCAAAAGATGGAATATTAAATAAATCAGTCCGTCCCTGATGCAGGATGGCTCATCTTCAAAGTGGGATGATATAGTTTTCATTCCTCCTGGTTTTGATGTTGCAACTGATCCATCACGTCGATAGGCAAGCTGCAAATGGCAACTCTGTAGTTTGATTAGTACATGCCAGCATGCCAACATGATGAATACAGTGAGTTAACCATATCAGAGCCCCTGTGGTATTCCTGCGGATATGTAATGGACTGCATCTTGCTTGTTCTTCCGTCGAGTAGGATACTATGAATTGTCTATTGTATAGCGTTAAATCTTTTCTTAGAGATGTGCTTATCAGAATTCAGAAGAGAAAGTTGTGAATCACTGAAGCTGAAGTGACTCTGCAAGGAAGCAATTGTGTCAACTCTGGAGAGTTTTAGACTATTGTATAAAACCATCTTCAGCTGAATAGGCTCATTTTTATAAATGGAGGATTTAATCAGAAATAATCACAATATTTTGGATCGATAAAAGGGGAACAATAAGTTCAATGCATAGTTGTCCTTTCTGTCTTTAGTATGATGACAAATTTGAGAAATGATATCAATAGGTAAACAATAAGTTAGCATTACTGTCTGTCTGGGAGCCTGTGAATGTTTTCTCCGACAAAAAAATGGCCGTTCTTGTGATGGGATTCAAAATAAAAATCCAAACATCACACTTGCGCTTGGCATCAGCCAATACCTTTTTCTGAAGGGGTGGCCTTAGGGCTGTCAACGGTCCGGGTCTAGACCTAGACCCGACCCGGACCCGTTGATTTTTTCCGGGTCCGGGTAGGAATAAAATTCCGTTTACCCGGACCCGGACCCGAACCCGTTTTTTCTTAATAAAAAACGGGTCGAATCCGGAATGCCATGTTCCGACTCGGACCCGACCCGAACCCGTATATATATAATAATTATAAATTATATATACGTATTTTAAATTTTTAATACATAATATTCAATAAATAATAATTATAATATACATACATACGTATTTTACAATTCTAATACTCAATACTTAATAAATAATAATTATAAAATATATAAAAATATTTTATATTTTCAAAACCCGGACCTGGACCCGAATGGACCCGGACCCGAACGAACCCGGATCCGGGAAACCAAATGCAAGACCCGTCGGGTCCCGGGTCCGGGTCCGGAACCTCAACACAAAAACAGGTCCGGGTCCGAAACATTCAATTCCGGCCCGGACCCGGCCCGTTGACACCCCTAGGTGGCCTCCCTGGATAGGACTCCTTTTTTTCACCCCTTAAAATTAAGGGAATCAAGATTTATTATAACGTTAGAATTAATTAGAAATTAAACAAATATTGATGTTTTGGTAGAGAAATTCAACTTTAACAGATTTTTTTAAATCATTTTTTTTTTGAAGAAAAATCCAATTTTGAAAGAATTTGTGGATAAATTTCAAGTGTGTGAAACTTGGGCGGGAGAAGATGGCATTCAAATATTGTGAAAACTGCCTGCATTTTCTTCCTTTTTTGGTTTCAAGTTTTGTTTTCAAATTTTAGCAATTATGAATTTAGTTAAAACTACGTTGTCGTCTACATCATCATTTTGTAGGGATAATTCTTGTTGAAATCAAGATTGTAGGGATAATTCTTGTTGAAATCAAGATTGAGAAATTTGATTTCGTGTTGTCATCACAGGTGAGTTTCTCAATCTAGATTTCAGTTAAACAATGTCATCCATATTTGTTGATACTATACGGGTATAACTCCTATTAAATTGAGATTATAAAACTTGACTACGTGTTGTATTTAAAGTTGAGTTTTTCAATTTCGATTTTACTATTTCAAGAATGCTAAATATAACATCATCATTTTTTTAATTTGTTTTAAAAAAATCGAATATTTTGATGAATAAATAGGATGAGAGATTCAAATAAATTTTTTTTTGGGGTTACACTTGCAAGTATATTACACTTTCTTTACTAGTCTCTATTCCTAGATACTAATGATCTCAGCTAAAAATTTTCATTAATAAATCCATGCAAAGATTATGCATATGAGTACTAAACATGGACAAATGGTTAAAGAATTTCTTTCGCCCACCGGAATTCGATTCTCACATTCCTTTCCAGGTTTCTCCTCCTTAATCTAAAAAAATAAATAAAAAATACACCTGAGAAATTATTGGAAGATGTAAGCTAAAAACCATGCAACAAAAATCCGATCTTAACCATTTGATCTTCATTCAGAGTCCGTGTTTATTCTCTGCTGATTCTTTTGAAAATGTTTTTAGATTACAAAATATTAAAAAGTGCATAAATGATTAGGTTTCTGTTGAAATTCTCCAAGAATATTCTTACTGCATGCTTTCATATGCTTATTCCTTTTCTAAAAAATTTTCAACATTAAAATTGTTTCAACTTTCTAAAAAGGAAAATGCGCTTGTCCTTTCTTGGAATCCACAGCCACAACAACAACCACAACCACAATTACAATTATATAGAAATGAGTTTAAAATATATATTATTTGTGTCTGTCTTTCATTACTTACTTTTGCAGTCCTGAGCTCGATAAAATGACTTTAGTAGTATGTTAAATTTCTCACTTAGGACTATTAGATTCTTGGTTAGGCATGATCATTGAATTGTGCTGTTAACCATTCCAAACTCATCTGCCAAAAGAAATGGAGCCATTTAGTTTCCTATTTAAGAATTAGAATCAGAAGGGGATTAGAATCGACCATTTTTTATTACCTGTTTTGTTTCATAATTGGAAGAAAATAGCTTTGGACGACGACGATATCCATAGATTTTGTCATAATTGGAAGAAAATAAGACATAAATTTTTTTGAAGAATTTGCCATGATATACCCGATATAATATCATGAACAATGGATACTAATTTTTGACTACTACTTAGTATCGGCGATAGATCTAAAAAAGTATATAAAAATATTAAATTTAGATATTTTTACCCTGCCAAAGTAAGGAATCACGGGATATATGTCTAAGTATCTACAACAAGTGTGTCCATTTTCTGAAGGTATTGCTACCTTTAGCTGGAAAAAATAAAAAAGAAAAAGAAAACCCAAGAATTTCTTTGGACGAGTCGGAAGTCACATTGCTTAGGAGAAAATAACAACTAAGATTCCAAACACACCAACTCAAAGTTATATACTTTTCTTGTGTTTCCCTCTGTTGCATACTGCTTAAATTGGGATAAAAAAGTTTTAAATCGAATCAAATATTTGCTTGAAAGATAATATTCTTTCATCAACCTTAAAATAATTATTTGGATGGTATCTGTCTGATATTATTTAAGGCTAATGATGCTGCCAACCTTAATTAAACTCTCGTGAGGAAAAATTATGTTCAACCAAACTTTTGCCATATTTAATGACTAAATTAGTAGCTCTCGTCGTAGGTACAACAATTGATTTTCTTACATCCCTACCACTATGCTATAGCCTATAACAATATTTAGCACAAATATATATTTTTAGGGATATTTTAGACTAGATTAATCGATTCTTTCATAATTAGTTGATGGATTTAGAATATTTGGCAGGTCATTATTAAATTTAAATTCCATTATTATTGGCACAAGCTCATTGCAAGACAAGAAAGTGGCCTAGGGTGTTTGTCTACCAAAATTTAGCTTTAGTACTATCTAAGTTAATTGAGGAGAAATGCTTAATAGTTTTTATTTAGTAATAATCATGAGATAATTTCTTGTTGTTATAATCTGTTAAAGTGTCAACGGTGCTCTTAACACAAGAATACAAATTACAAAAGATGTGGATTGATATCGAAATGATAATCAGTTTTAGATTGAGCTACCGACAACTCACCCTAGATGGATATTTGAATGGTACATTGAATTTTGGGCGGTTAGGTTTAATTGAATCTAGGTCTTCATATTATTCTTCTTTTTTTAAAAAAAATTATTTAAGCATTATAATAATGTCTAAAAAATAATTTTGTATCATTATTAAATTTCTCTTTCCTCTCTTTTCCTCAATATGCAACTTATATGTGTGTGTAATTTTACGTTTATGAACGTGGCATATAGAATTTGATGTATATTTGTTATGATTATGCACATAATCGAGATGTACCTTATAGTACAACACAATATATATTCAATTTAAAAAGTGTCCTTTTTATCTAACAAATACGAGAGTTATCAGCATCAGAGTAAATTCGTAAATTCTCTTTTCAATATAATATTCTCATGAACTATATGTTCGCGGACAAAAGTTTTAATTTCCTCTCCACATTTGAACTAGATGGACAGATGGAATTTATGTAACCTTATGAAATGTAGGGTTCGTAGCCATATAACTTGTGATTTTTCAAATTTGTGAAACTATATTGGTTTCAATGCAAAAAGAAACAAAATTTAAAAATGTACATTTCATGTACACATACTACTATTTCTCACAATTTCAATTATTACAAACATTAAATTGTCCAACAACAAAGTTGTCGGGGCATGTATTTGTGTATCTTCTACTTTCATTCTTTTGTTGTTTTTGTTATTATAGTGTTTGAATGAAGGCCCTATAGGACATGGTACAAAATATGAAAATAATTCAAAAATTGAAGGTTCCCAACTTCACACAGTACGTAGCAATCATTTTGATCACGCATGGCGTGTGGGTATGGGCAATTAGTGAAGTGAATGATAAACTGAACACAAATAAATCAGAGTGGTCCCTTTTATGGTGACGCCGCTGGGCTTAGAGCCTTAGAGTCTTATAGTCTTGTTAGACTAGTTTGGTGAAGTGAATATATTTTCTTGCCCCCACTTTCCTACTTCAGATACCCCTAGCCTATAATTGGAATTTGATTACATTAAAAATTAAAATGGGGCGCCCCCATAAGATATGGATTTCTTTCTTTCTTTTTTATTTTCTATGTCTATTAATTAAAAGCCTATTGGAAACGAATAAAAAGTCGAGCGGTTAAAGTTATATGATTCTATCTCAAAGGTCGGGGTTCGAATCCCATCAAGTACCCTTCTCTTTTCTTCAATTATAACAGTATAGGTTTGATAAAAAAATTTAAAAGCATATTCAAAACTTGAGGCAAGGCGAGAAATGTAGGCAAATTTGGTCACTCTTTTCATTTATTTTTTTCCACAAATGTCCCATTCTTTCCACGCTACTGGAATTGAAAATTTTGTCTGGCAAAAACTCAATAGCAATCTTATACTTTTGTTACTGGATGATAAATGGATCTACTAACACATCCTCAAGTTCTAAAATGTAAAGAGGTATTGAATTAATTGGTACACTTTATTAGAATTTTTTTTGGGCACTTGATTAGATGTTAGGTTAGTGTATCTAAATTTAAGATTCTTGATCTTTGTGTTAGTGGATAGAAGACTTTGCTTTACAAAATAAAACTACCAAAAGTGTTCAGGCTGTAAAGTATGTAATATTCTATGAAGAGCAGGCTCTACAGAATTAATTGTGTTTTTTCTTTGTAGGTGAAATTAATTAAGCTTAACTGATACTTTTGTAAAGGTGGCTTCCTTCAATAGATCCATTAGCAAATAGTTGTATAATACATCAATAATTAGTAGTTAGATCCCTTGCTTCTTTCAGAATATTTGATGTGACGAAGAATGACTATTCAAAGAAAAAATAATTGAGTCCATTAAAAAATTGGTGTTTCATTTTCAGGATTCTTTAGTGTATCTGTTACTGTGCTCTAACTATATAGTCAAATAATTTATTTATAGTACTCAGGCCATTAAAAAAATCAAATTGAATTTGTCCTTGATTAGAAGGCCTTAACCATAAGCAGCATCTTATCATGATTAATAGTGATTCTGTATCTTTAACTTATTATTCTTTTTTTGTCAAATGCAATGAACAGATAAAAAAATCTTGAACAAAGTTAATTACACCTATATGAAAAGTTGAACATGCTGATCAAAGGCCTACAAAAAACAATCTCTATATTATTTTTTTAAACTCAAATTTTTGCTTTAGGAGTTAATAACAAACGATTAAGGAAGAAAATGTTGGTCTTTCTTAGAAGGAATAATCAGTAGACTTCATGATGTGTATAAAAAAAAGCAATAGGCCAATAGCCCACAGATTAGCATGCAACTTTATTCAACATATAAAAATCACTAAAGTTTCATAGAACATAGGATTTTCAAGCATCATAGCCACCTACCAAATTGATTAAAAAAATGCACAAACAACTGAAGAAATCACAGGAAAAATGAATTGCAAGTGACGGAGGCAACATTCAACTAAGTATGGATACTCAAAGACTCAAAAGCGACCCGTGAAGATGACGACCTTTGATGGCAGCTGTGTGATTCAAACAAAATGCCCTTTCGAACATTTTATTCGTATATTCAACTTGTGATGCAATTTATGTGGTTCCGCGGCCTATCAACCAGCTGGATATTAGCAGATAAATTGTAAGGTATCATTCATGGATGTCCAACTTTACCATTTGGAACCATTGGATTGTGTATTCTTTGGAAATTATCTTTGTCCATTTAGAAGAAATTCGATTTTTTTTTTTTGTAACTTAATTTTCTCTACTCGTTCCATGTGTTCAATGATGTAAATATCTTAGAATATCTACAAATACAATTATTTTATTGGAGGCATGTAAGTTAGGATGATAGAAGATTTTATTTGTCTTACTTTTATTGTGCTTATATATTAGCAAAAAATTGAAATATACATTAATAATCTGATGGGAAATTTGACAAATTTGTTAGTTTCTACTTCACTACCTTTATACATAGAGTACTTAAAAGTATTTCAATCAAAAATTTTACTTAAGGCATATGGACACCTCTCAAAAAGAAAAACGAGAAATTCAATATTAGCCTGATAAGACTATTTTTTTAATTCATACATAAGTGTGTAAATGATGCTTATTAATAAACTTATAGAAGAGATGAAATATAACAAAGATAAAATGTACAAAGATAAACTGTGTTATTTACTTTTGTGGGGGGGGGGGGGGGGGTAAAATCGTTTGGCTAGTATAAGTATACAACATCACATAACTAAACTCTTCATTTAGCATTTTTATTTTCTCAAAGTGTAACATTAAGCAAGTCATAAAATCTACAATTTTAAAAATAGTGGTTATAAAATTTAACGAAAATAATTCACACATCCAAGCGGCATACATGATAATAAGAGAATCGTAAACTTTTATTTTAAGGGATTTTGAGCAGGAAAGATTAATATTTTAATTGTTTTGGAAAATTAGTCTGAGAAAAGTAGAATTCAACGACCATTATGACACAAAGGATAATTTTGGTTGCCGATAATGATAATGTGTTTCGTGACAATTTTCTTCGACTTACCAAAGTTTTGGTCATTATCATAGGGAGGACTTTTAGGTCATGGCAAAGTCAATAGCCATAAACATATCACGTGATTTACTTTGTTGACAAAAAAGTCACAATAATTCTCATAAATTTTGCAATATGCATATCCCATAATTAGCAATGAATCTTCTGTTACACTTAACATGTGTATTATCATTATACACATGCTAATAACATGATATATTTTCTTTTTATACTTATCGATAAAAGTCAATAAAATCAAATTACACATGTCATCCTGTTAGCATGTGTAATATAATTTTATCTAGTATAAGTGTAACAGAGAAACTGTGACCCTATAAATTATTATGCTTTCTGTGCAATATACAGAGATTGTGCTGCATCATGCAGAACCTTTGGAATGACAACTATTACAGCCCAAAATCCATCTTATATTGTCTTCTAATCAATCGCACTACTTATAAAGTAGTTTAATATTGCCAACATTCTTAAACTTCCTCCTCGATATTTTCGCCAGAATTATTCAAGAACTAACAGGCTTTGCAAGCACGACATTATTAGACAAAGTACAAAGTACAAACAAAACATCCCATAGTTTCTGGTTTTCGACATGGACCATAAATTTCATGCCCAAATTTCCTCCATTTCAGGAAAGTACTTTATCCTAAGCAGTCAAATTCTGTATTCGTACTATCACATACCGAAAGTTGTTAGCTGGCATGCCTTAGAGAGTGAGCCATTGTCATTAAAGTCTCCAATTCACGGAATTGTTTGAAATCTATGGAGTAAATTCACGGGTAGTAGTACGATACAAACTAGCTGAAAAAAAGGTTAGTTTCTATGTTCAACTAGCAGATTTATACATGGATTGAAAAAATAAATGTGTATTCAAATTTAAACTAACAGGGTTTCTGGTATCATACCTGTAAAATATTTGCATGACATTTAGAAATTGCGTGATTTATTCAAGAACTTAAATTGAACATTTCTTTCAACCATTGAAACACCAACAATCGACAGGACAAACAACAAATAGTGAATACATAATCGCATACATTTCTTTTGTAATCAATAATTTTTTATTCATAAGCTATGTTATATGGATTTGGGAACGGGAAAATGTGAACATAGATATAAATGAAAAGTCTGATACGAATATAGTTAGAAAAAGTAAAAATTTTAATTAATATATGTTATATTCATACTCATATTATATCGACATGATACGCCATGGGTACGGTGGGGAAAAGTGAACAGTCTACGTAACATATACTATATGAAATTGCTACAGTGTCGGTTCTTACCAAATTAATGGTAAATTATCTCTAGAAATGGAAGTTACTAATAAATGCTATCAATTTTTTTGTGAAAATTTAGTATCTTTTGTGCTGATTTTTCATTGCAGCATCGTTCAATGTCAGTAAGTTCACAGTTTGGTTGGCATCCACTGAATGGTCCATTAATAATAGCGAAAGGAGGGCCATACCCATATCCTAATTGGACAGAATCATTGTTGGAAGCTCTCTTAACATCAAAACTCTTAAAACCACTCACTGCCCATACAAAACAAAACCTTCCAGCTTTCATGGTGCTCAGCTGGCACCAGCCTTTAGCCAACTCCAACTAAGACCCCACTAATGCAACCCCCCCACCCTCTCTCCCCACTACCCCAGTACCCCAGCCCCCATGCTCACGTCCAGTTAGGCCTCACGCGAACCATAATCCCTTCCATCTCTCTCACTCACAAGTATTCCTACTCCCCTTTAATAACTTCATCTCTCATGCACCCTATAAATACCTCTCAAGTTCAAAACCAATAGTCACACACACAAACACACAATCATTTGTATAACAAAATCCCACAAACAAAATGGCCTTTTCCTATAATGGGTTCTCTTTATTTTTATTGAATATTGGAGTACTAGTGTTTTTAAGCTCCTGCATGGGTGCTTATGGTGGCAATTTCTACCAAGATTTTGATCTTACATGGGGTGGTAACAGAGCTAAAATATTCGACAGAGGGCAGCTTCTTTCCTTGTCTTTGGACAAGGTTTCTGGCTCTGGTTTCCAATCCAAGAAAGAGTATTTGTTTGGAAGAATTGATATGCAGCTCAAACTCGTTGCTGGCAATTCTGCTGGCACTGTTACTGCATACTACGTACGTATCAACTTAAGTTTTTTTATCTTTTCTTTTTCAAGTACTCTATTAAACAAAATTTTTTTTTTTGGAAAAAAATTTCCTCTTATTAATTCTCAAAATCTTAAAGGCTCAAAGTTTATTTCCTGTCCTTATCCGTTAGTAAAGGTTATTAATTGATCGAACAACATGAACCTCATGGTAGCCTTAGTGCCCCCACGGAGAAGGCAAAATAGATATACTTATGTGCCACAATGAGCTAAAGAGCACCAGGGTACTTGGTTAGATTATTGACATGAGAAAGGCTTTTTTTTTTTTTTGGCTTGTTGGTCCTTTGGAGAATTGGAGGGTATAGAAGTGTCAATTAGGAGTCTAACTCCACCTATCAATCTCCTATACTATATGTAGAGTTTGCATTCAATCATGGCCAAGAAATAACATACTTAATTTAAATACTAGCTTCTTTTTTATTTTTTAAATCTAGAAATAAATGTACAGCAAGATATGTATATCTGTGAATTACTTCTAAATTTCAAATTGACAGAATCCTCTTTGCCTTTTATTCTTATTAAGTACTAATAGTATAATGTTTGCTTTCCACTAGAAAAGACTATGAAACTAGGGCCATTAGTCAAACTTATTATCTAGTGGTAGTCCCTTCTAATAATTGAAGAAATTATCTACTTAACTACTCTACTCTAATTATCACGTTTTCTAATTAGTGACAAAGTAACAAGAATTTGGCTGTGAAGCCATATACTAGTAAGCGTCAGAGTAATCCATCACACCACTATTTTTGGCTCTTTAAAAAGCTTTTAAAAAATATATTACAGAAAATTTATCCTTTTTTTTTTCTTTAGTTATCTGATCTCCCTATGCAATTAACTTGCTCATAATATACCATGCATTTTATACACAAATACTCAAATTCTTCTATTTACATGAGGATTATCACTAGAAACAGAATTTGATGAGTTATGCCTCACAATATTTGGTTCTGCTGCAGTTATCTTCTCAAGGACCTACTCATGATGAAATCGACTTCGAATTTCTGGGAAATGTTACTGGTCAGCCTTACATTCTCCATACCAATGTCTACGCTCAAGGAAAGGGAGGCAGGGAACAACAGTTTTATCTCTGGTTCGATCCAACAAAGAATTTCCACACTTATTCCATCAGCTGGACTGCACAACGCATTATGTAAGCAAAAGCCTCAACTTCTGTCACCTGATAACTCCAATAATTCCAAAAGGAGGAGAAGAAGTGTTGAAGAAACTGATAATTCAATACAAAATTTTACTAATAAAAAAATATACTACATGTTTGATATTGCAGTTTCTTGGTGGATAACACTCCAATCAGAGAGTTCAAGAACGCTGAATCACTTGGAGTTCCATACCCTAAGAACCAACCTATGAGGATATACTCTAGCCTCTGGAATGCTGATGACTGGGCTACAAGAGGAGGGCTAGTGAAAACTGACTGGACAAAGGCACCCTTCACAGCATATTACAGGAGCTTCAATGCTCAAACCTCTGCTGCCAATGGAAAGTTGTCGAACGGAGCATGGCAGAATCAGGAACTTGATGCCTATGCCAGAAGAAGATTGAGATGGGTTCAGAAGAATTTCATGATTTACAACTACTGCACGGATTATAAGCGGTTCCCACAAGGCTTTCCTCCTGAGTGCAGACAATGAACATTTCCCCTGATGGTCATGCCTTGAAACTGAAATCTTGGAGATAGTTTGTACAATTGTGTCTGATGGATTTGATTTGTTTTTTCCTGTTTCATTTTGTTCTATAATGTTTGAAATAAATAAAAATCTATGCATCTTTACTACATTGTTTTTTAGCTTCCTTCAAAGTTTCTCTACTATGATTCCTGTTTCACCGTAGGTAACACTTTTTTTTTTTTTTTTTTTGTTGCTGGAAAAAAAATACCTGAATCTAAAAATCCTATAGGGCGGACGGCTTATATCATTCAATACACAATCAATGGTGAAAAGAAAGAAGGAAAGATGGCAATCAGATAATGAGCTAGGTCAATTGGTTGGAATTATTAATGCAATCAATGACCTATTATATCACATCAATTCGTAACAATGACAGATACCAGATCCGGTGAATTTGGCCATGCATTACTAGCTCTGCACTGAACAATCGTCACTGAAGTTCAATATTCAGGATCAATCAATCCAGCAATAATCCAAAGACAATTAATTCTTTCATGCATAGGGAGCGGTTAAATGGAATAGAGTACAAAGTCTAGCTTTGCTTTCCCTGACGGGCTAGATAACCCTGCTGCTGTATCTGTTTATAATATACAGAGAACGGTACGTGTCCATTTTTGCATTATGGACTGTACAGTTATTAGTTTGTCAGGCAGCTTTTCCCGCATGATGTTTGTGATTCTCCTTCAATTTGATTTTTCAATATTGCATGTGTCATTTAATCAGACTTATTTACGAACTGTTTCCTGCTTTAGTTTACCACTAAAAGTGGGCAGATTAGATTGTTTTAAGTTAACCAATTCTGATAACAAAATTTAAAAGAGACCAGCTGTTTGCTCGTTTCACCAACCTGGATGATCAGCAGAATGAGCACAGAATTTAAGTGTTCAACGAAGCATGGCAACTGCAGGATATTAATGGGGCAAATAAATAGAAAGAAAAGTAAATAATTTTTGCAAGTCAACATCGTATATTCCGAGCAAACGTATGCTTAACAAACTGAAGTAAAGATGTAGATTTGTTGAAAGAAGCACATAACGCATTCAGTATAAATATGTTTTTGGAATCTTCCTTTTATACTTTAAAACTCTTGAAAGTACAACTATAAAAATATTTTCTGCTTAGTTAAGAAATAACAATTTTGATCTCTCCCTGTACATGCAAGTCTAGAAGATTTCTAAAATGTCAAAATATGCAATGCTTTCACTTATAGCAATAAACGGGTTGTATATAATAATTAACTACCGAAACAAGCTAAGGTGCATTATGCAAGAACAGCTTTTTCTGCAGCCGAGGTTCACAGTAAGTCAATATTGAAAGTCTTATCACCGTGCCACCTTATACGCCACTCAAATTGAAAGCTGCATCTGCATCCAACTGGGAGCTAGCACTTTTACACAACCTTTAAGCTTAGCAGCACTTGCTTGTTCTTCTACTTACAAGTGATTAGGGGATATTCGAGAAGGCCAGTGCTTGGAAAAAAATTTTCTTCGATGTGTCTGGAAAATGTTACTGTGGGTTGCTGCAAGGGCTGGTAAATTTTGAAAGTGTAAGAAAACAATTATTAAATAAGCTAATGAAATGAAGAAGCGTTTTTAAACAGTAACAAGCACTTACTTTAATTCTGCAGTGCACATTCAGATCATCATTCATTTGGAGAAGTCGCTGTTTTGCATGTTGTTTTGTGTCCAATGCTTTTTTACACACTTCTCTCATCTGAAGCTGAAACCATTTGATTGTTTCAGATTGGATATTTTAATCATCTAGGGTTTTTGAGATACGTACAGTTCACTTTAAAATCTTTAAAGAGAAAAGAATGAAAAAAAAAAAAGATGGAAGGTTACATAAGCAATATGAATTAGTGCTCCATTCAGGGGAAAAAACATAGGTTGATACTGATTGAATCTCTTATTTGGACTTTCAGGAGAACTCGAGTCAATGAAGTCACAAGGAAAAAGTAAAAACAACATGATTTTTAAAAATTAGTTGTATATCAATTCATACTGTGCACAAGAGGGTTAATATGGATCGTCAAGTTGGCAACAATGGTGATGCCCAAGAAGCAGGAAAACATACTAAATGCAGATTTAAACTGCAGTCCAAATTTGTTAATGATGCACCTATAATTTGAACAAATATACCTGACAGAACTCCAGGCTGAAATAGAAGATTCCTTGTATCTTGACCAATGTGTAAAATGCATATTACATAAATTTGACGTATATTCCAGAGTGACTGCTATGTCAGTTTTCTTAAATATATGACATCAGGCCTCCAGAAACACCTTTCTTAGATTTTCATCTTTTGTGTTCAAGACATCTGTTCTTAGCATATGGTAGAAGTCCCTACTCAAATGCACCTAGTTCTGGTGAAATGTGCTCAATATTCAAAACCAACTTTGGGCTATGTTTCAGATAAACTCCATAATAGTACATGCAGTAAGAATATCTGTTACGACACCCAATATCATGACAATTGGTCCGCATGAATATTGAACATATGGATGGCAGGTATATTTTTTTTTTGCCAAAAATAAGACTGATGATTTCTGACCTTCTTAAGTTTCTGTCTGTGGATCTCTACCTTGGAACATTAAATGAATCCGATGCATTTTTAGTTCAACATTTGTAACATAAATACACAAGTGCTATTTTTCTAATTTAAGATATAAAGTAACATGATAGGATTCTGTGCCATTAAAAAAGAGGAACATCGATTGTAAATAGTCACGGATCAACTGGAGGCAACATAATCTTCATCAGGATTACTCGTTACATCAGACAATGTGATCATGCATGAGCTCTACATGAAGATGAAAAGGGAGACCACAAACAAAATATACACATCTCAGCAATAGAACAAGGTTCAACATTTTTATAAGATGGAAAAACCCACTGCTGTCTGCAAGAGTTCAGCAAATGTATATTATATTTACCTTAAGAACTAGAAGTCAATAGAGTAGAAACTAAATCAATATTCTCATTTAGTCTAAATAATCCGATGAGAACCCTGTCAAGTTTATTTAGATTGTACATAATTCTCAGTGAAACTGTACCTTAAGCTAAGTTTAACTAGTAGGACATGAAACAGGACAATGATAAACGGCTTTAAGCATTAGGGTAATCTATCAAGACATCTAGCCAACAGACTTGCAAATTATTGGGCAATTAGCAGTTTGTAAAAATTATAACAAAGACTCGTCACTATTTTCAAGTTCAGCTTCTAATTATTGCAGACCAGGTCAAAGCTACATACACATAACTTTTTTGCATCTAAAGACAACAATGGAGGCGATACAAGGTTATAAAAATCAATGAAGATTCCTCATACATTAGTCACATAAAGTAAGATAATTGAAGGACTTACCAGAAGTTCTGAAAGGTGTTACATTTGAATTGTATGGAGTGTTTTGTAAAACCACTCAAATGATAAATGGAAACAAAGAACAATATTTAATCCAATAGGGGCAACTTGTTTGGTACAGAAAATAAGCAAGAGATCCAAAGAATGAAAATTGGGGGCACAGACAAAAGGCATGTATTCAACTAGGGAAAGACCAAACAAACAGAGGAAAATTTGCACGAGTATGCATTATTAGTGTGTGCACGTATACCTGATTGATTCGGATGTCACCAGGATCATTGCCATCAACTGCAAATTTTTCCAACATATCTCGAATCTCAGCTAAATTGTCGATCAATCCCAGAGCTATTTCTTCTGCATCAAGCATTTGATTTCTTGAAAATTCAAAAGCTCTTTCAGCTTGCAGGCGAAATGAAGCACAGTTCAGACAATTACATCAGCCCTCTGCATCCTCTCGGATTTCTCTTTAATATTCCTTTTGTAGAGCTATCAGTTCCTTTACTGTATAAAGCTCCCATTTTTTATTAGTTTTGGTCCGTCGAAACACATTTGAACTCGTTGGATTTGCCTTTCTGATTTCCCACGCCCTGAGGAATGCAGTTTTTTCCAATATCAACTGGCTCGTTATGCAAGACTTTCAGTTGAGATGCACTGGCCAAAGATGCATGGTTGATGGTAGAGCATGATGTCTCTGCTGAAGAATCAGCTTCAAGATCAGAAGCTCT